>PVKP010010217.1:40149-65523 GCA_004027715.1 Plecturocebus donacophilus
AAAAAAAAAAAAAAAAAAAAAAAAAAGAAAAAGCATGAGAAAAAATCAAAGCCAAATCAGATAGTGGAGAGAAATAATAAAGATTAGAAAAAGAATAAATGAGGCATAGAAAAACAAAAGAAAAAAATATATAATCCTGAAAGTTGGTACTTTGAAAAGATCAGAGAAAATGAGAAACCTTTTCCTAAGTTAATCCAGAAAAAAGAGAGAAAACAAAAATTACTAACATCAGAAATTATCTTCCCAATGTGATTTGCTTTTGCTTATCGCTACTGTCATTACAGAAATAAGAAGAGGATAAGAAAACAGTATGAAAAAATTTATGCCAACAAATAGCCTGGATGATATGGTAATTTCATAGAAGACAGAAACTGCTGAACCTGACTTAAAGAGAATTAGGAAATCTGAATAGAGATTGAATTAGTAATCAGGAGACTTCCCACAGAGAGAAGTTCAGGTGGCTTCACCATTGAATTCTACTCAACATCTGAACAAGAATTAATGCAACTCCTTCACAACTTTTTCCAAAAGTTGCAAAAAGGAGAAACACTCTCATTTCCTTCTATGAGGCCAGAATTTCCCTGATACTAAAACCACAGACATTACAATAAAATAAAACTACAGACTAATATAGTTATAAATATAGATGTGAAAGTATTCAACAAAATGCTCTCAAACCAAATCCAACAATATATAAAAAGAATTATACCCAATAAATCAACTGTGAATTAGTGTGCCATTGCAAGGTGGGTTTAATGTATGAAAATCAATCAATGTAATGTAACATATTAATGAAATAAAGCTATAAAATCACATCATCTTAGCAGATACAGTGAAAGCATTTGAAAAAGATACAGTATGTTTTCATGGTAAAAATACTCAACCATCTGGGGATAAAGGGGACTTCTACAATTTGACAAAGATCATCTATGAAAACTTCATAACTGACATCATACTTAATGGTGAAAGACTGAATATTTCATTACTAAAGTCAGGAACAAGCCAAGTATGTCTGCTGTAACCATTTTCATTCAATATTGAATAGAACTGATTCTCTGCAGGGCAAACAAGCAAGCAATAATAATAATAATAAAAAATAAAAGTCATCAAGATTGCAAAATAAGAGGTAAACTATTTCTACATGTGGATTAGGTGATATTTTATATAGAAAATCCTAAAGAATTATTTTGCAAAAAAAAATTAGAACAAATAAATGAGTTCAGCTAGTTTTCAGGATAAAATATTAATATACAAACATCCATTTTATTTTTATACATGAGCAAAGAAAAATTCAAAATGAAATTAACAAAAATTAATTTAAATAGCAACGAAATGAATCAAATACCTAGAAATAAATTTAAGAGAATAAGTTTAATAAGAGACTTTTTCCAGGCTTGGTGAGTCATGCCTGTAATTTCAGCACATTGTGAGACTGAGGTGGGAGGATCACGTGAGGCCAGAAGATCAAGACCAGTATGGTCAACATGGCGAAACCATGTCTCTACTAAAAATACAAAAATGAACTATGCATGGTGGTGCAGTGCACAACTATAATCCCAGCTAGTCAGGAAGCTAAGGCATGAGAATCACTGGAACCCAAGAGGTGGAGGCTGCAGTGAGCAAAGATTGTACCACTGCACTCCAGCCTAGGTGGCAGAGTAAGACTCTTGTCTTAAAAAAAAAAAAAGAAAAAAGAAAAAAGAAAAAGGCTTTAACATAAACATGTATATTTAGGGAATGTTCAGAAATTATAGAAACATGGATTCCATGCAGCAGTTATAATCCCCTAAAATGAAAATAATGAATTCACTGTATTGCTGAGGATTCTAACATAACCACCAGAGATCCAGGGAGAAAATTACCCTATTTTTGTGTTTAAAAAGGTACATCTCTTCAATGATGTGGTTCTAGTCTCTCTGTAGGCAACAAAAACAATCAAAAGGAAATAACTATGAATTATTAAAAATAAATATATTGATCAAATCAATAAAATAGATAATACTCCTTCGATATTTTCAAGTCCAATACATGAATATCATTTACAGTCCTAATTATTAGAAACTTCAATGAGTAGACCACAGTTATACAAGTTTCTCCAGTCAGTTCAGAAGTATTTCCGTTCAACCATCGAATAGTCCATTTCTGTAAAATCTTGTTCTACATCACCATATTCAGTCTCAAGAAGTTTACTAGTGCAATCTTTGAATCATATGTAGCACAGGTCAAGCATCTCTAAACCCAAAACCTAAGTCTAGCTGCTGTAAAATCCCAAACTTTTGAGAGCTAACATGATGCCAAAAGAGGAAGATTCTCCTTCTACCTCATGTGACAGGTCATGTCAAAAGTCAGCCAAAACTGTTTCATACCCAAAATTATTAAAAATGTTTGATAAATTTGTTTTAAGACTATGAGTATTGAATGTTTATAAAATATAAGTAAGTTTTGGGTTTAAACTTAAGTCCCATCTAAAAGATATCTTATATATGTGAAAATAATCCAAAATGCAAAAAAATCCCACATCTGAAACACTTTTGGTCTCAAGAATTTCAGATAAGGTACATTCAATCTGTACACAACATGTACACCTTCAAGTACAATATACTGAAGACATAAAGAAGGACCAAATAAATGAAAAGATATTCCATGTTCATGGGTTAGAAGATTCAATCTTGTTAAAATAGAAATAATTTCCAAATTAATCTATGAATTTAAAGCAATTCCTATTAAAATTCCAGGTGGCTTTTGTGTTTTGTGCACAAATTGACAAACTAATCCTAAAATTAATATGGAAATGCAAGATACAGAGGATAGCCAAAATAATCTTGAAAAAGAAAAACAAATTGGATAACTTATCTCTGAATGTCACGTCTTAATAAAAAACCACACTAATTAAGACAGCATGGTACTTGCATACAGCTAGTCATATAGATCAATGGAATAGAATTCATAGCCCACAAATAAACTCTCATATTTATGATGAATTGAGTATTGACAAAGATTTTAACACAGTTCAATGGGAAAAATCATAGTCCTCACAACAAATGGTGTTAAGACAACTCTGTATCCACATGCAAAAGAATGGAGTTGAACCTCACCTCACACCATATTAAAAACTTAACTCAAAATGAATCATAGACTTATATGTAAGAGCTAATCTTTTAGAAGAAAACAAAAGCAAATCATCATGACCTTGGCTTAAGCAGTAGGTTCTTAAATATGACACCTAAACCACAAGCAACAAATGACAACATAGATACATTAGACATTGACAAAATAAAAACTTGCGCTTCAAACCGCACCATTAAAAAAGTTAAAAGTCAGCCTATGTAATATCTGCAAATCATATATGTGTTAAGGGATTTGTACTCAGAATATATAAAGAATTTTTATGAATTAATTTATAAAATAATTACAAGTAGGCAAAGATTTGAATAAACATTTCTGCAAAGAATATATTCAAATGGTCAGTAAGCACATAAGAAGATGCTTAACATCATTAGTTATTCGAGAAATGTTAATCAAAATCATGAGACACCTATTCACACTTAATAGCATAGACTTTAAAAAAAAAAAAAAAAAGACAGGCAGTAATCATTATTGGTAAGGATGTGGAGTAATTGGAATCCTCCTACATTGCTGGTGGGAATTCAAGACGATGCAACTGCTTTGGAAAACAGTTTGGTAGTTCCTCAAAATCTTAGAGAATTACCACATTACCCACCAATTCAATCTCTAGGTATATACTCAGAGAACTGAAGACATGTTTACATAAAAAGTTATACACCAATGTTCATAACAGCATAATTCATAGTGGCCAAAAAGTGGAAACAATCCAAATGTTATCAGTGAATAAATGGATAAACTAATTGTGCTATATGTAAGCAAAGAAATATTATTCAGCTATTAGAAGACATGAAGCACTGATATATGCTACAAGATTGATGAATCTTAAAAACATACTAAGTGAAAGAAGCCAGGCACAAAAGGCCGTATATTATATAATTCTGTTTGCATGAAATGTTGAGAATAGGCAAATATATAGAGGCAAAATAATTTGTCCTTGGCAGGAGCTGGCAAAAATAGAAAATAAGAAGTGACTTCTAATGGATTTGGAGCCTCATTTGAGGATGATGAGAATGTTCTAGATTAGACAGTGATGATGTGATGATAGTTGCACAACTCTATGAATATTCTGAAAGTCATTTATTGAACCCCTTAAAGCAGTGAGGTTTATGGTATGTGAATTATATCTCAATAAACCTTTTTTTTTTTGAAGAAAGAACAAAAATGATGGGCTATTTTAAAATTTTAAAAATGGAAGAATTCTTTTTTTTTTTTTTTCTATTTTTTAGGAATTTTTTTCTGCTGAAACCACAGGAAAGCAAAGAAAGGTTAAACACAATTTAATATGTTAATGTAATGAGAAAGTTATTTTTCCTATACTTCTGATTAAAGTTTTTTTTCTGTACTCCTATGGACTTCAAAATGGTCCATAAAAGTACAAAAAATGAGAGAACCTATTCAATGGAACCATATCAAGTCCCAGAGAGCAGAGGGAAAACCATTTTTTACAAAGAAGTCATAGACTGTGTGAGCATAATGTTGCGAGATAACAGATCTGGAGTTGGCCAAGGGGCAGGAGGCATAGTGAGCCGATCGGGTACTGCAGTTGTCATCCATAAGGGCCATCTGTACACTCTGAAAGTGGAGCTATTCATAGTGAGAATGAAGTTAAGAGTGTGTTAAGGGCTGAATGAAGGGACAAATAAAATTATAGTCCTCATGGTAAGAAGTTAGCATGCAGATCTTAATTCTAACCAAGCAGTACCGAGGTAAACAAAAAGTGTGTCAAGAAATGATGGAATTTAATGTGAAACTCTTCCTCAGAGTTGGAACATAGTCATGCTCATACGGTGTTGGTTGTAAGGGGCAAGAAAAATTTTTATGTTTTCCTTCTGAACAGGGAAAAGTAAGGAGGTTATTGTTTCCTATGAGACAGCCAATGCCTACCAAATATTTGCTGTACTCTGTGACGTTGAGATGGATAATGGTTATGGAATAGGGTAAGAGGCAAGGAGCCTTGTCCTAGAAGTTTCTTAGCACTTAGCAAATGGAACAGGCATTTGCTATGTATTAAGAAAAAGCATCATCCAAACTCTCAGACTCATCCAGCCATGAACTTAACTCTGTTCCTCTTCCTCCCAGATAAAATTCTTGGCTTATTTCCATTTGTCGTCTTTTTCTCACTCACCGCCACCTCCACTGATTTCTCAGCCCACTTCAATCTAGCTTCAACTTTCATCACTACAGTGAAACTGCTTACATAAAGGTCACCAATGATTTCAAAGCATATGTATTTTTAAAGTTTATTGCTTGGTCTTTTGCCAGCATTAAGCAATGTTACTCATGATTTAATTGCTCATATACTTTCTTCCTACTTTGACTTGAATACTTTTTGCTTTGAATACTTACCTTTCCTTCTCTGGCCAGTAAATGCCACTTTCCACTTTTTAAATGAGGTGAATATTAAATATATATATCAGACTAGTCCTCTGGGATACACACAAATACACATAAACACTCATTGTACCTTTATTATAAATCTTGAAATGAGTTTTTATAAGTCCTGCAACTAAAGTTTAAAAAAGAATAAATTCTTTTTTTTAAATGTTTTGGCTAGTCCAGTTCTTCTTCACTTTCATAAAAAGTTAAAATCAGTACTCTAATTTCTACAAAAAAGACTGCTGTGGTATTGAATGTGATTAATCACATTAAATCTATAGATCAATTTGGGGAGAATTGCCATATTAACAATACTAAGCCTTTTAATGCATGAGCATAATGAATCTATTTAGGAGTTCTTTATTATCTCTTTGCAATGTTTCATCATTTTCAGTATATATTTTGTCAATATTTTATGAAATGTGTGCCTAAAACACATTCTTTTGTTATTGAAACTTTAAAAATTTAATTTCCCATTTATTGCTAGTATATAGAAGTACAATTGATTTTTGTCTATTGATTTAGTGTCCTGCTTCTTGCTAAATTCTTTTGTAAGTTCTGGTGGTTTTTTTTGTAGATTCTTTAGGATGATCTTTGTAAGCAATAATTTCTTCTTAATAGAACCAGTCTGTAGGCATATTGATTTATTTATTTTTCTTTCCTTCTTGTATTAGCTTAAAGTCCAGTACAATATTCAGTACAAGTGGTGAGAGAAGACTTGATTTTTTGAGTGGTCAGCCAACACTTCATTGCTAGAATAAATCTAATCGAGCAAGTGGTATTATCTTATTTCGATATATCGTGAGCTTTGATTTGATAACATTTTTAAAGAGCTTCTATCTCTATTCATGGCGGATATTTAGTTGTTGGCTGTCTTTTTTTGTCAAGTCTTTATCAAAATAAATGTGGCCTCATTAGATTTGTTGAAAAATGCATTTTCTGTACATTTCATCAAAAGTCTGAATAACAGTGGTATTAGTTCTTGTTTACTGTTTGATTGAATTCATTAATGAACCTATCTGGGCCTGGAGATTTTTTTGTAGCAAGTTTTGTAAGTACAGTGTCAGTTTTGGTCAACTTTGTTTTTCAAGGGCTTTGTCCATTTCATGTACGTCGGCAAATTTGCATTTATTCATAATATTTTTAATGTTTGTAGTATGTTTGCCCCTTCCTCCTAACTTTATCATGGTCACAAACACTTTTTAAGACAGAGTAGGTTTTACGGTCCATCATGTACATGCTATTTCCAATTCATAACTGTGGTAATATATTTTTCAGGGTGTATTTTTATGTTAAATATGATTTATAAAGTTTATTTATAATTGTGAAATAAAAGTGGAGTGTGTGTATTTTACCTAATTCTCCTCAGTGTCTGCTTAATTGAAATCTGTAAGGTTTACAATAATGTAGTTTTAGGGATGTATTAAGGATGGTTAATGCATAGTTTCTGGAGCTCAGTAATGTCAGTTATTCTTCTTGATTTTACACTGACTTTCTCTGGATTCCCAGTGTCTCTAGACAGCTTACCAATGGAGAAATTTAGGTGTCCTCAAAATGAGTGCAGGATTCAGCATCTTCCATCTTTATTTAGATCATCATTTAAAAAGGGCATCACTACATTTTATTTTTCCTGATTTCAGGGACCATAACTATGCTCCCCAGAGCTGTTTTTTCTTTATGATAACTGGTTTTTGTTTGTTTGTTTTTGTTTTTTGAGACAGAGTTTTGCTCTTTTTGCCCATGCTGGAGTGCAATGATGAGATCTCAGCACTCACTGCAACCTCCTCCTCCCAGGTTCAAACAATTCTCCTGCCTCAGTCTCCTGAGTGACTGGGATTATGGGCATGCACCACCATCTTTGGTTAATTTTGTGTTTTTAGTAGAGACTGGGTTTCTCCATATTGGTCAGGCTGGTCTCAAATTCCCGACCTCAGGTGATCGAGAACTGTTTCTAAAGGTTGCAAAAGTCATCAGATGCAGAATGTTGATTATCTCCCTCAGGGGAACAGTCAGTGATAGAATCACTAAAATTTAATTGATCTCTCAGAGAACATTTAGAAAACAGTTCGGGATCATTTAGCAGACACATACAGGCTTTTCATGATAGAAGTATTCTGGAACTTTCAAACATTCATTGCTGGAGTTGTTTTTAAAAATTTCTATTTAAAATGAGAGTCACAGAAGAGAAACTTTCTCTCTGCAACCAACATATTAAAAGATTAAGTTGAACCACTACTATGTAAAAAGGGTTGTCTGCAAGAGAAGACATACAGAGCAAGAAGACAAATAATTTATCACATATTTTCCATTTAAGGGAAGGTTTCTGTTAACATCATTTGCCTCTTCAAGAGAGAATATGGTCAAAGGAAATGCCATATTAATTTATCTGTATGGACATCTATGTAAAATTCTGTTCTCAAATTAAAGATTATTGAGCAGACTTTGATCTTGTGGTGTAAAAAGCAACAAAATCTGTCCAACATCTATTCTGAAAGACCACAAGGGCACATTGTTCAGTACTGGTTTGCAGCACAGAGACAAAAAGCAAAAGCTGAATAATCTCAATAGAACGAAAGTGGATAGAAGATAAGTCTTGTGCCTGTTGGCACATTTTCCTCTTTAAAAAATTATGCAAGCTGAATTTTATTGTTGTGATTTTTATTGTTGTGATTGTTTAATGGCCTTTTCAATCCTCATGAGCTTTT
Source organism: Plecturocebus donacophilus (assembly GCA_004027715.1). NCBI lineage: Eukaryota > Metazoa > Chordata > Mammalia > Primates > Pitheciidae > Plecturocebus > Plecturocebus donacophilus. The sequence goes on from PVKP010010217.1 coordinate 48,357, forward strand.
CAATCCTCATGAGCTTACAATTAAGAAAATGTTATACTTGGAGGGACTCCCTGCTATTATCAAATAACTTTGAAAAGAAATGGGAAAGTACAAGTTGTGTAACTATTCTTACAAATTCCAGCTATCTGAAATAATGTAAGACCACCAAAAGTCCTCAATGGTTTTGTATGCATTTTAAAGGGCTGGACCACAAAATTTGTTTCAAACAGTTTTGTAACTACAAATAGTGAACAACAGAGAATACTCGATTTTATATACATATATATACACACACACACACACACACACACATATATATCTGTGGTCATATATACTTCAGTACAATAAACCTTATTGAATTAATATATATATATCTCCTTTCATTCAAAGTTTTGCTTTGTCTGAACTTGAGAAACAGAAAACCTAAAAAGCTATGGGTAGTTGAGTCCTATTTCTCTATCTGGCAGCAGATGGCAGTATTGATGCGTGAAAAAAATCCATAAAGGTTGCTTGATGTTAGTTGCTGGGTTTTCCTTTGCTTTAAACTTTAGTATCTGAGCTGAACAAAAATTCCTAATAAGATAATATGGCTGTCATCTCTTTATCATTCTCCTTTCCCAGGCTTTTATCTTTTTACAAGGAAATATCTTTTCAGCTTGCAGCTTTCTTTAGACATTGACAAAATTTTGATGTTTCAACTTTTTTTCCACCCAAATTCCTATTTGGCATTCGACTGAATTAATGCCAAGCTCAGCAAGTGTTCTGGAGAAGCAGGCGCGCAAAGCTCCTAGACCTCAGGCGTCTGGAAACCTTTCCTGACTGTGTTTTCTAATGACTTCCCCAAAGTGGAATTTTCCTAAGTCAAATTGCAGTATGGGTCTGCCTCTTCTCCTTACAGATCCCTGGAACATCATCTGTAGTTCAGAGAAAATGGAAGCCCCTGCAGCCTGTTTCACAGTGTCGAGGGCCAGGACAGCCGACCAAGTCCCGGATAAGCGCTGTGGCCGCTGAAATAAAGCAGATCCGAGCCAGAAGGAAAACAGCCCGGATGCTGATGGTTGTGCTTTTGGTATTTGCCATTTGCTATCTACCAATTAGCATCCTCAATGTGCTAAAGAGGTAAAACGTATCCGTTATTTGAGAATGAAGTAGCCTGCCATTTCTTGGTTCTTAATTAACTTTTTTTTAATACTAGCCGGAGAAAAATCTAAACTTTCTGCCTAGATACCTTGCCAGGCCAGAAGACTCAGTTACGTTGTTGCCAGCAGGTAAGGAGAACAGCCTTTAAGAGTGCTCAGACGTGTTCTTGTCCATGCGTATTCTCAGTTGCATGGCAGACATAAAACAGGTGTTTCTCCAATCTCTTCAAGCTAGTTGCTAAACCTTAGATGCAAAGTTCTAATGCGTAGCATCTCATTTACAGCTTGCAGTTCTTTCTTGATGAGAACAAATGGGTTTTCTAAAACTTCTTTTTCAAAAACATAGCCACTTGTGAGAGAATTCTATCCTAAGGATAGAAAGAGATAAGAATCTGCTGTTAGTATTTGAATTATACTTAAAAATGCATTGGTGAGCACTTTAAAAAAAAGCAATCAAGGCAGATGTGTATGTCGAATGTCTAAACAGAGAGAAAATTAATTTCCTGAAGTCACTGCATCACCTCAGGACACATATTAATAAAAATCAGTGAGGGAAAGTATGTTATTTATTACACTGCAGGCATAACTATTAAGTTTAAGAAATTGATCAATGACATGAACAACAAATACAGAAGCAATGGTACCCAGTAAACTTCATGACCAGCCAACTTTATTGGGAATTACCAAAACTGTTGCACATAGACTGGTCCCAAGGCAATACCAATTCTGTTTATAACAGTCTTCTAACTTAAGCTAGAATTGCTGCTCTTCCTTTTCCCTGATTCAGAGTCAATATCATATTTCCCACAGCTGGGAATTCTGGAGAGAGGGAGCATTGGCTGGAGTGGGAAGAAAAGTGGTATAAGTGGCTGCAAAGAGTTCTCATTCTCTTTGGCCCCTGTTTTGGATTGTTTAATGGCCTTTTCAATGAAGAAGAAATGGAGAATAAAATTTTCTTCAGTAATACTATTTCCTATAGTCCCAGCCTTAAAGATATATAATTTTTGTGACCTGGGTCCTTGAGATATATGCTGGCTCACAAGAAAATAGAAATTATTTTGCCTTTCATATCTTTTCATGCTTTGCCTCTTTTTTTTTTCTCACAGAAATATAATACAAATTTGTTATGGCCACTTGCTAGATAATGTCTTCTGCTTTTAAGAACTTTATAAACATGTTATGTTACTGGATGGGTTTTCTTCTTTCTTTCTGTTTTTAATCTTCTTTCTCATTTAGTCAGTCTCAATTCAATGAAAATTGGATTTACTTCTCTCTGGGTTGTGTATTTGGATTCCTGTATCTCAGAACTCCTTCTTTTTATTTCCAAATACTTTTTTTGTCAGTAATGTTTGTCTTATTCTTCTGACCCAAATCCCTTCCTTTCCAAGGAAAACAAATAACTTTCAAAAGAGCAAGGCCATGTTAAATTTAAAATATTTCAAGTGTTTAGGCATCCTACTCTTTTCTACAACATAAAAACTTTTGAAAAAAAAGAACTTGAAAATTGTTTTTCTTGTTACCACACACATTTTTTTTTCAAATGTTTGTATCTTTCTTTGTCCTTGCATGTTAAATTTGTTTTTTCTTTCTCACACAAAAACAATTCCTAGCTTCTTCCCCTTAAAACTTAACTTTTTGCCAGATTAGTCAAAACCAATTTCTTTATAGCAGTTCAGGTTTGTCCTGAATTTCAAAGATATTTTGAGGTGAAGAGTGATAACATAGATAAAGAGTGATAACACATGTCTTTTGTTCATATTGTTTCACTCTATATAGTATTTTTGTAAAAGTCTAGTACTCTTTTAAGCATCACCTTATACCATAAGTCCATTTTTATCATGCTTTCTTGTTGTAACACACACACACACACACACACACACACACACACACACACACACAAATGGAGCACAAATCGCACAAAGATGGAGACTTTAGCAGGAAAAATATATCGTCTTTGGCTTATAATCTTATTGAGTAGCTGTGAGTTATCTGTTGTTGGTCAGTGATTAGAATTTGATAGATGGGCTATTTCTAAGTATGGAGAAACTTTTTAAATAGTCTTTAAGGATAGCAAAATAAAATATTTTTTAAAGTTTAAAATATGTGAAAAATTAACACTCATTAATTTTTAAAAAATGACCAAATTTCTGCCTATTGAGAACTGTTTCTTCTCTGGGTATTAAGGAGTCCCAGAAGGCAAGTTTCAGATAATCCAGAAAGATGGGGTTGAAGACATATGATACTTTGATCAATACATAAATGAAAGTAGGAAGAAGTATTTAAAGACCATTATTCAGGAGTGATTTTCAAATGATACACATAATGGAATATTAATACAACATAACTCAATTGTATTTAGAAAGAAAACGAAATGAAGAAGATATAAATTCAACTTCTGTATTCTTATTCACAAGAAATACCACGGCTGCTGTTTTTGGGGAGGGAGAGAACCTTCTCTGACCTGGCTTGGCTTTTCATTTATTAATGGTGCTGTGGAGGTTCTGTTCAGGCACTGAATTTATGCTAAACCAATTATGGGTTCAGAAACCAATCTGCGGTCAGTGCCTGCAACAGAGGAGGACAGGGGTCAGACCAACCTCTACTAATAGCCTTGTTCACCTTTGAATCTGATTATTTTATTAAAAGGTACTTTTCTGTTGTTTTTTTTTTTCCTACAGAGTATTTGGGATGTTTACCCATACCGAAGACAGAGAGACTGTGTATGCCTGGTTTACCTTTTCACACTGGCTTGTGTATGCCAATAGTGCTGCAAATCCAATTATTTATAATTTTCTCAGTGGTGAGTTTTCAACTGTTTCTTCTATAAGTGACAGTTCTAACCAAGGATGAGGAATCAGTGAACACTCTTCAATTATATGAAGAGTTCAGTTGCTATTCAAGATATTTTTTTCCCCTGACCTGATTTGTCTTCAGCGTGTTCCTTTTTGAGGTAAAAATATTTGTTACTGAACTCATCAGAGAAAATCAACTACGTGATTTTTTTCCATGTAAAACTTATAAGAAATGTCATAATAGAAGAAAAGTAAACATTCAGAGAAATCGATAACGCAAAATCTTACATGACATACTTTAAACTCATGATTTGTAAAAGTATAAAATACTTTGATCTGTTTTGCTTTGCTATATTATTCCTTTTCCAGAATGTGTAGCCTGAGATAGAATTGAGACCTATTCACTTTTAGACATTTTGCTGTATTTACATTTCTCTTGTGAGTATTATCTCTTTGATTTATCTCAGTATTTCCCACTGACTACCCAATATTTCCCACTGAATACTACACGTAAGATAAATAACATAAACTTACATATATCTGTAACTTACACAATTTATATCTGTTTATGGAATTAGTGTAATTATAAAAATCATTTAAATCACTGTAGTTTTATTCACATTTTGCCTTACTTTTAGAATTATGTTTTAATTAGCTACATCTTTACATTACCTTAATCTCCAACTCATTGGCTATTTCTTTATTTCTATTTTGAAATATATGATGATTTTATGTGGAAGAATAGAAATTCATTTTGTGGCATATTTATTAAATCACATGCGTCATCCAACTTTATCTTTGGCTTTCTAGTTGCATAGGTTGAAAAAAAAAGGCAACCAATTAAATGTTGAGAAATAAAAAATCTAGCACAATGTCTAAAGCTCTGAACCTCACACTAAGCAGGTAAAGGCTATAAGGAAGTTATAATGAAAAGTGTTTGAAGCAGAATTCACAGTACCATGTCAAAGTCCTGCTTTGACTGCTACTGGGCTGGGCCCAGGAACATTCATCTTCTTATTTAATCACTAATATCTCAGTGGGTAACTGAGGCTAAAAGAGAAGAAATGATGATTCCTAACACTGCCATTCACAGTAATAAAAGTGATTGGTTCATTCTTATGGTTCTCCACTATTTCCCACGTAATTTGAAGACAAGGAATAGCTTCTACAGTATTTTTCCCTATTCACTTTTTGTTCTTTCTTATATAGATTACAAAACTGGAAATTTTCTAGATAGTGTATTTTTTTCTAGATATTTTATGGATTTAATTGTTTCAGTATCAGTTATTTAGGGTAAAACACAGGGGTAATTTTTGTATAATTTTGGTTTTATATGACATGTTTCATTATGTTTAAGTATTAAATATCTCTGAGTATTCTTCTACTGATGATCACTTGCATTATAGTTATGTGGATAAAGTATACCAATATGCGTAAATATATGAGGTTTGACTATAAAAGAATGAAACAAACTCTAAGCACCATACGTGAAAGGCAGCCTCATTATTTTATGGAAATACTTCATTGTTTCAGGAGTCTACAAGCTTCCAATAAATTCAATTTCCTTTTGCTATTTTCCCCATCTTTGCAAAATAGTACACCTCATTGTTAGTTTGGCTCAAGGGAGCAACTCACTTGTACCCTATTCGTGATTTGTCGAAGCATTTATGCATAATTCGTTTTCCTTTCATTCTCTCTGGTTTGCCAGGAAAATTTCGAGAGGAATTTAAAGCTGCATTTTCTTGTTGTTGCCTTGGAGTTCACCATCGCCAGGAGGATCAGCTCACCAGGGGAAGAACGAGCACAGAGAGCCGCAAGTCCTTGACCACTCAGATCAGCAACTTTGATAACATACCAAAACTTTCTGAGCAAGTTGTGCTCACTAGCATAAGCACACTCCCAGCAGCCAATGGAGCAGGACCACTTCAAAACTGGTAGAATATTTATTTATACGGCAAGAATACTTGAGTAAAACTATCCTTTTTAAAATCACTGGGAACAGAAATTTTATTATCCTATTGATGTGAAGCTAAAATTACTTGTGAATTCTTCTTCTTTTTTTTAATCTATTGCTCTTTCGAGATTTAAAAAAAGTCAGTGTAAAATGATTTCTAAACTTTTGATTTAAATACATTAGAAGTTTAGCCTTCAATTGAACTTATTTCAGGCGATTTCACATTTAGTTTCATGTGTTAGAATGTGTGTCAAATGTTTAAACGTTTCTAATTCTTCTTATAATCCCTTATTGTTTGAATCTCTCACATTCAAATTGGTTCCTAAAAATTACCAAAATCTATCCAATGAATTTTTTTGCTACTAAAAGAAGTAGCAATTATTAATTCTGAATTAATAATAGACATATGTTAGTTGACTTAATAGTTTTTTTTTTTTGAAAAATCAGAAGACTGTTGTTATAATGGGATATCTGAGAAAATATTTATATATAAAATAGCATATTGTATTAGGTAATTCAAAAACTATCTTTCAAAACTACATGCTCACTCATTTATACAATTTTCTCAGGTTTGTAAATTGACCATTACTAACATTTCTTGTCTCAACATATGGCCAGTAAGATTCTATTACAGTAAAAGTTTTAACATAATTTTCATCTCTAAGGAAAGACTTTGACACTTAAGAATAAGCTAAATCACATCATTATGTTCTTTTAACAACAACAACAACAAAACGACATAGTCAACCCTGCTGAATTAAATTAAAAATGCACCACTGTGCTAGGTGCTAGAGAAAGAGGTCAGATAGATGCAAACTTGGGTTCAAAAGAGCTGCAGTCTAGTGAGGGAGACATGTTGACAGAATGCAAGGCAGCAAAAAATCTGGGGGACAATTCTTGGTCATGGCAGACCAGTGAAGGTACCAAGGATAGTGGTCTTCACCAGAAAGTTTGTAGCACAGTTGCACTTTTTTTTCAATTTAATTACAGTGACAGTTGATGTCAGTGGATTCCATCTGGGCCTGGGCTGAGTACCAGGTGGTTAAAGAATAGAGGGGCTTGCTCATAACTCACACATAAATGAATATCGTATATTTTGTAGAAAATGTAAGATCTAGGAGTCAAAGCACTGAATATTCAAATTTATTTCCCTGAAAAATTCTTCAGATTTGAATATTTACCTGAAAATTAAAAGTAAAATAAGTGTTATGAAAGATTATTTTCACCTCATATTATGGTAACAGGTGTTCTGATTGTCTTGAAACAAAAGATATGGAACACAGTATAAAAAATTTCATAGAAAATTAATTTTTGTTGTTATTTTCTCATTTTGTTGTTACTCTCAGAGAAAAGTAATACAACCTAATTATCCACAATTTGTTTTCAAATCTTGGAATTTGGGATTCTGTTACCTTGTGCCTTTTATGACTCAAAGCAAAAACTATCTTCTTATACAAGATTTATTGAGATCATGTTGTAAAATATCAGCACTATATCAGTGAAAGCAAAGTATTTTAACTCTCTCCTTTCTCCCCTTTGTATATTTCGGAACTTCTTTTATTTATGCTGCATGAAAGGAGAGTTGTAATTTTCAGATTGTGATGACAGCACTTTAAATAGTTTGAGGATAACTTCAAATAACATTGATAATATGCCTTAATAGCCAAGTAATAGCTCAGAGGAAGAGTAAATTCCTTAGACCCAAAAACACTTATTTAGAGTTTAAGAGAGAGAAAAGGGAGAGAGATTGGGAGGGAAACGGGGAGAGAAAGGAAAAGACGACTAAGAGAACAGCAGTTATGTGATAGATGGGAAGTCAGAATTCCTTTGCTCTAAATCAGTGATTCTGAAAATGTGGTTTCTATACCATCAGCATCAGCATTATCTGTGAATTTACTGGACATGCAAGTTTCCAGCCTATCCCACACCTACTTAACCAGAAACTTGAGGGGTGATAGTCCAGAAGATGTGTGTTGTTAACAGCCGCTATAGGTGATTCTGAAGCTCTTTAAGATTTGAGATCCACTGCTTTAAGTGATACCACCTGACATCAGCGTATTAGCCTGTGTGAAATAAAGTCTTTTACTGCACGGGTATCTATCTACAGCAGGGGCCACTGTCATCGCTACCATCAATGTGGCTGGATGTCTGAAGGAAAAAACTAAGTATCAGTGTTGATTCTCACTCTTGTCATCTTATTGAAAAAATAACAGTCTACAAAAAAATTGCTACTGTGTTATAAGTGCAGTGTGAAAGAAGACTGGTTTTAAGGCACTTGTGTGCTTTCGTCCACCTGGATGACTTGAGTTTTTAAAAGTTTCAAATCCCTATCTTATTTGAACTTACTAAAGTGTTTTGCAGAAACAGATAGTTTCTAAGAATGATCATTGCCTGGAAGGAGAAATAAAATAAAATAAAACCAGTACTTAAAAGAAACTCTGGGAATGTAGTAGACTATGTATATAGCACTCAACATGTGAATCCAGGAATCCTTCTAAAGGGTCTAGATTTAGTATGATTACCTTAACAGGACAAATGATAAAGAAACAGGTGTTCCCAAAACCTGCCAATCTTATGGAACAAAGAGGCAACTATTTACCTCATTATTTGCTAATGACACAAATGCAAAGACATCTTTCGAAAGAAATACGTTGGGACTGTTTTATGCCATACCTTGAATGTGTATCTATCTTTTTTTCCTGCTATATTTCAAAGATTTAAGTTGTCAATGTCATTGAGCTATTTTTATCAATAGGGATGATATAATTTTATCTAACACTGAAACCATTTTAACTTGTTATTTCTGAATTTCTACAAAACCACAAAAACCTTCATACTTGAATATTTAGTCTTGGCTAAAGATTACTCCTAGTTTGTGAGGAAATTTACTTCTAAATTTCCAAAGCATGGAGAATTTATTGGCCATTAAACACCTGTTATAAATTATTGATGAGTTAATTGCAAGTGGCAGATAAAATGATCTTGAATATCACTCCCAGTACACATTGTTTTAATGAAGATTAAGGTAAATATGTTTATAAAATTTGTCAGGCTATGCTTAAACCTGAAATATCAGAATGGCAAAAAAATCCCAAAGCTGTTTATGGACCCAAATTGTGAGGAGGGCTATTATTAGTTTAATACTAGTGTAATAATAGAATGCACTTGATATAAATTGTGCATTTTTAATCAACTGCATTTCAAAAAAAAAAAATCTTGCTAGTCATTACAATTTAGAAAGCTTTTCAGTGTCAGTTAGTTTTACAACAAATGCCTTTTCTACTTCCTACAAGTCACAAGTCAAAAAAAGTAAATTCCACTAAGTTTTATTCAATTAGTTTTCAAATTGCATGAAGCAAAAAAAAAAAATAGTTTTTTTTAGAGACAATATATCATTGGAGAAAATATTGTAAAAATCTATTACCTTATGTACCACAAAAAATAAAGTACAAAGGCATGAAAAACACTAATTTCTCAAAGTTCAAAGGGAATTGTTTTCTATACAACTACTGCTACTAATGAGGGGTAACAACCCCCTCCACTTGCCACGTATTTCTAGTTTCTTAAGTTTTCTTTATACTCTTTGGAGTTAAATGTCTTTTATGTTTTCCATGAAATGTATTTCTATAATTGTTGCATCCCATGTGTGTAACATTATGTCAGTTGTTTAACAGTTATCTTACATCTTGAAATTCTTTATGCCTGATTGTACTGTGTCTTCATGAAGAAATTTCTTATCAAATCCGATGTGATTACACACTTACTGCTGTAAAGGATGTACATTATGTAGTTTTTAAGTAAAAACTATATTGAGAATTCTATAATCACATTCATACTGCTCCCTCTATTGTATGAAAAATCTTGTTGTTGTTGATTAGATAAGTTGAATATTCACTCATAGTTAATGTCAAATCTTTGCAGTTAAGGATTGAATTAAGCCCTCTGGTGCAGTACCTAATGATCAAAACATTTTTTCAATAAGTTTATATAACCGTGGATAATCATGATATAAAAGGTTTTTAATGTTGTTTTTAAGAGCAAGTACTGTAACAAAGAAGGTTATCACTGGTACAGAAATATTTCATAAAAGTTATGAAAAACAGATACATAGAGCATTACATTTTGGAGCTTTTATCTGGGTTGAGAGATTTAGTCTACATTGCCTGAGAGAAAATCATGACCTCATGATTTTCAATTTATTATCAGACTAGTAAGTGACATTTACGTAATTAATTTTTTTTTCTGGGCCATTTTGTGTAAGACGTTTAGGATTATTTCATGTTCACTGATAAATTTTAAAATGTATATTTTCTGCCTTTCAAATTTTATCTAAATAATTCTGAGAAATTCCAGAATCAGACACTGTGGATATTAATTTAAAAATCCATTTTTATTCAGCACTGTTTATTCTAACTTTTATAAAAAATGAAGCCAAAATAACCTATCAAGGTAAATACTTGACGCCTAGAAAATGTGATTTCAGTAGGGATCTCAAGAGTGAGTGAACCTTTTCCTGGAAAAATTACAAGAAAAACAGGTTATTCAGTGATAAGAACATTTTGCTCTAAGTAATCCATTAGCACAGACTAGCTACTTGACCACGCTTCCTTCTGGAGCCAGCCCTGAAGAGTGGTCACAGCATCTTCATTTTTATCCAGGCCAATGGCCATGTGTGAGAAGTTGGGTAGCAAAATTCTGGAAGCACCTTTTTGGTCTTGCTCTCCTTTCACTGTTTTCTCAGTCTCCACCTGTAATGCTCACCCCCAGTTTTACATCAAGCTAAGTGTCAGCAGACCTCCCTCCACAGCATGCCTTGCCTTGCAGAACTCCTGTTCCTTCCTTTATCCCAACCTCATCCAGTTGACTAGGCTCATGTTATCTCCTGAGATGAACAAACAACAAGTAGCTAATCTGAGAACAAATGAAACAGAGCTGACAAAAAAAGTAAAACATTTACTTTTTTATATCCAAAAATGTATTTTTTAAAGAAAACCATTCATTTTCTTCCCAGAATATTTATAAGTGGCGTTCTGAATCGGTGTCAACTCTCCTTCCAAGCCCTAGCTAAGCTTCTTGCTTCGAGCTGGAAGGGATCCTAGTTTTGAGAATCTTATTATGTTAAGGCCATGGCAGGTTAGTGGGGAGATGTGTCTGAGGAGGTACTGCTTGTGACACCTTCAGAAACAAAACAGCTACTGTATTACTTTTCATAGGCCCAGGCCCTGAGCAATAGCAAAAAGATAACACTTAATTGTTTAAAAAAACTGTTGTTTATTAGGTAATCAATTTTTAATTAATTTCAAAATATTTAAGGTAATATTTTAGTTACCAAGGAAGGATAGTACAAACAAAATGTTTGTGGAACTGGAAAATCCTCAACCATGCATGGCAATATGAAGCTTACCTAACTTATTGTAGATGAGATAATGAGAACATCTTCAGTAAAGAAGCGATGTTCCTTTTCACAGGGGCACAGATTTAAAAGCTCTGTTTATATGGTTTTGGTAGACTAAGTGAATGACTTGCCTATAAAGCTGAGTCTAGATCATATAGCATGTTCATTATAAAGTGGAAAATTTGCAATTTTAGAGTACAGTCAATACATCCAAAAAGTTTTACATTATTTCTACATTGTCTATGTATGTCTCTCCATATGCAACACTCAGTTAATTAGTCTGACTAAATCCCACAATGTAGATTAGTTTCATATCCCAGCTCTTTAATGTCTCTTCTTCATTTAATTTAACCTTTGGTATCTAGTTCTCCTCACTCTTTTACAAATATCCAAGTTCTATATTTCTGCTTTTCTAGAGAGCTTTTTCCCTTAAGAATATATTTTTCTTTTTCTTTCATTCTCTATATTTTTGTTTGTTTTTAACTAACAGTCATATGGTTATAACAATTTGAGATAAGTGAAAAGGAGAGATCTGTAAGCTGCCTATCTCCTTCAAAATTCATTGCCAATAATCCTTAGGAACATAAAGTTTCTCGATGCCAAAGACCCTCTCATTAGTGTTGCTGCCTGTTGTTTCATTGGTTCCCTAGAACAATGCCTGGCACATAAAAGTTATTTGATAATTATCTCTTCAATTAATGAATTAATAATAGCTGCATGACAATTCTTTCCCCAACTCATCATTTTGCTTCATTTTCTCACAATTGCTTCAATGTGTCTGTGGAACTATCTTTCCACTGTGAACAAAACAATATTCTCAGTGCCTACAAAGCCCATATTTCCTTTTACTAAAATTAAACTATACTTTGAGAACGCCAAATCCTAATCTCTAACCATCATCAAACTGGCAGGTAGCACTAGTGTTCTTTTTGCTCACCAAATTTATGCCCAGACATCTACTCTTTCTTTCACGATTAAAACCTGGCACCTGTAAGAGGATTTTTCATGGTAAACCTCTCTTTGCTACTGACGTTTTCAGCCTCTTGGACTCTCCTCCCCTTGCTTACGCTCATTGGCACCTGGCTGGAAGTCATATTCTCTAGCCCGTGGGTCAATGTGGGTAATGCATCCAGAAATCCAGCTTAACTCTTCCTTAGTCTCTTTGATGTGACTGACTTTTATTTCTACATTTCTTCATCAAACAACTCTTCAGTTTTGCACAGTACAGATCACATGCTGCACCATGTCCTTATTATCGCCTATAACAACAGATCCTCCACTGAAATGCAAAACTGTATGTTAAGCCGATATCTGCTTCTCCATCCTTTCTTCCCATCCTTTTCTTCCTGCTACAGCTTCCCTTCTCAACCCCAAAGGGACTACTGGATTCTTTACCCTTTTATTTCACTCGAGTCGATCAGTCCCATCCTGGACTTCCTTCCTTCTCTACTCAGAGAGCAAGATGATCAGGTGGAATTGCACTCATGACTAGATATTATTTACTTCAAACAAATTCTTACTATGTGTCCTGATGAAATCCTTGACAGTTTTCATACAACAGAAAGCCTGCTCTCTTAGAAGACAAGAGAACTGAAAAGAAATTGTTGATGTAAGGTACAAAGCCTTCATGCACTTAGGTGTCTAGGCCAGCACAGCCAGGCACTGTTCTCCTGTTCACAATTGCACTCCTGATACCCCAGAGGGGAAGTCTGCCGTGGAACTAACCACAGCGCTTTATATAGCTGATCTCCGCTGCTATGAGCCCACGTTAGTTTTTCTTCTGCTTCAGAAATTGTCCTAAAAAATTATTATTTACAAATTATTCTTAAAACCATATAAATCTGCTTAATTTGATTTCTCAAACCCTCTACAACCTACACTTATCATCCAATCTTTGCTTTTAATTGGGTATATTTTGAGGAAGAAATAACTTAATCTCATTCTTAAAAATTTATTAGCTATTAATTTTTAAATTTATCTTCTAAAATTGTGAAGTATTCACTTTAAATGTATCTGCAGCAAGGACTTTTTACATAAATTCTGTAGCTTTATTACTTCCATTGAGAACTGTTACTAGAACTTACCTCACTGTATGCTGGCATCTTGAAAAAGCAGCAGAACTATTTATCTGATCAACAAACTAATCATATTTCATTTTTTCCTTTTCTAAGAGAAACTTTTTTCATGTGCTCAGTCAGACATTTTGGTGTTTAAGAATTGACTTATTTGGTTGGGTGCGGTTGCTCATGCCTGTAATCCCAACACTTTAGAAGGCCGAGGCAGGTGGATCACTTGAGGTCAGGAGTTTGAGACCAGCCTGGTCAACATGGTGAAACCCCACCTCTACTAAAAATAGAATAAATAAATAAATAAACAAAATAGCAGGGTGTGGCGATGCATGGCTGTAATCCCAGCTACTTGAGAGGCTGAGGTGGGAGAATTGTTTGAACCTGGGAGGTGGAGGTTGCAAGTGATCCGAGATCACACCAATGCACTCCGGCCTGGGCAACAAGCAAGACTCAGTCTCAAAAAAACAAAAGACAAACAAAAAACAATTGACTTATTTAATGAAAATATTTTTCTTCGAAAATTATCTTTCTCTTTACAAAGTATGTATTCTTTCTTGCATCTATGTAGTCTACCAATTCTAAAAGCACACTTTCTTTGTGTGAAAATGTTGTCTAGGCCTTTAGAATGTATTATTACAAGGAAGTATCTATCAATCATGTGTCATTTGTTTGCTCGTTTTGTTTTGAGCTGCTATAAAGGGATACTTGCCACTAGGTCATTTATAAATGAAAGAAGGTTATTTGGATTATGATTCTAAAAGCTGTATAAAGAGCATGGCAACAGCATGCTCTTCCCATGGACTACGGAGATTCGGCTTCAAATGCTACCTTACGGTTGTTACATCCTGTTGTTGAAAGAACCCACTTCTTTCTTACCTTCTTGTCCTTAAGTTGTGTTCTTTTTATAACTTATTTTGCACATAACCAAAATGGAATGAGATCATAGAATTAAGAGGATTGAGAAAGAAAAATACTTCCTTTATTCCATTGGCAGTAGTCTGTGATTCAAAAGTTAATAACATTCTATGTATTCTTGTAGGAGATTCTTTCATGCTTATCACTCATTAACTTACATGCAGATTAAAACCAGTCCTGAATGCAACTTGTTCAGGTAACTGGAGCCATCTTCCTATCGCTTTATTTTTCAGAGAGTGTGGGTAAGTCCTGCTATGGATGCTTATGTTGGTTCTGAAGTTCAGTACTTTCTTAAGAGCTGCAATCTGTCAAGGTGTTCCTTAACAAGATTTTTCAAGGGGATGACACATCAATTAGTTCTTATTCCTCGTTTAAGTATTTGAACATTTTTCTTTAATACAAAGTTTAAATCTGATGAATTTAGAATGCATTTTCCTGTTACAGAGCACAGAATAATAGTTAATATTTTGCATACATAATTCAAGTTATGTTACCACTAGGAGTGTCCAGAATAGACCACTGAAACAGCCTTCTAGGTACTGCTATCAAACAGTGCTTTAAAAAATATTTTAATTAAATAACATTATTTTCTGTAGCTATATCTCAATAAAACCATCCACCAATGTTTGTACAAGTTGATGTCCCCATCTTAATATTTTAGCTTGTATAAATCAAAGTTTCCTATTTACGGAGATACTTTATCCAATCATGTTGTTTTTATTATTCAACCAGGTGATCTTGGAGCTTATAACAAACTAGTAATACTTAAAACCGGGCTTTATATGCATGAATTACGGGGGTGTTTGCTTATACCTTGTTTCCAAGCTAAAAGTATTGTGACCAGGGTGTGTTAGGCTGTTTTGAGCTGCTATAAAGGAATACCTGATACTAGATCATTTATAAAGAAAAGAAGGTTATTTGGATTATGATTCTGCAGGCTGTATAAAGAGCATGGCAACAGTGTCTGCTTCTGGTAATGCCCTCGGGAAGCTTTTGCTCATGGCAGAAGGCAACAGGAGCCAGCAAGCCACATGGCAAGAGATGGAACAAGCACAAGAGGGAGGAGAGGTGCCAGGCACTTTTTAACAACAACCTCTCACAAGAACTAATGGAGTGATAACTTAATACCAAGGGGATGGCACCACGCCATTCATGAAGGATTTTCCCTGATGACCAAATACCTCCCACTAGGCCCAACCTCCAACACTGGGGATCTCATTTCAGCATGGGTTTTGGAAGGGACAAATATCTAAATTATGTCATCAGGATTTTCTGGTGGGGATTACCAAGCCATTTCTGCTTCAAATTCCCCTGAGATTCTTGTTAAAAATGCAGATTCCTTGATGCTATCCCCAATACCTTATTTAGTCTGAGATGAAACGCAAGGAATCTGATTTAACATTTAAACAAGCATTTGACCATTTATTTATCATCTGGGATTCTAGGAAGTCAACCACTTACATGTTTTAGAGCAGATTTCATTATAATTGAGGAGAATGTTTGGATTCTGTGTGCTTCTCTGTCTACTTCTGACTGGGACCTCTTTGCCTGGTTCTGACTGGATCAGGCAGAGTTTCATTCAAGCCACTGTCCTTGTTTGGCTTCTTAATGATCAGAATATATTAACACAATCTCAGTTTTCTAAGAGCTAAATCATATGACCCTGTTCTTGTGTGGTAACATAGCTGTGGAGCTTATAGCTTGTAGTGAATGCCAAGAATGAAGTACTCAGACAGTTCCAGCTGAGCGGAGCTGGTGGTAGCTCTTCTGAGAGAGTCCGCCCCAGCATCTGACCACCAAGTATTTACTGAAAGGGCTTGCATTCACTACAGACATCCACTAGATGGTTATTTGAGTGGGTGACTAAGTCACCTGTGATTCTGTACACACTTAAACTGCATTCTCAGGAGGCTGTTTTCAGCGTTCTTTGTCACACCACACACTCCACTCCCTCTCCTGTTTTCAGGGACGAGGAATTTCATTCCCATGCACAAAAAACATGCACAGAGTGCCTCTATTTTTCCATACCCCAACCTCAAATGCCATGTACATAAGCTTGAATATGTTGCTGTACAGCCCAGACATCTCCCCCTTCTTTAATTCTTAGAGCACGCTGGTCACCTAATGCCAGGTAAGCTTCTATCATTCTTCCCTGGTCATAGATGTGCTGGGTGGCAGCAGAGAGCCATCTGCAGATGCCTAGCAAACACCTACAAAAAAGAATAAGTATAGTGGCCATGACCCAAATGCATATGTTCAATCCAGACATCCAAGTGTTTGGGTTTAACTATTGAAAGCCTTCTTGTAATTGCTGAAGGGTATTTGTTTGTAATTGCTGCGAACTTTCTTCAAGTTATTTCTTTAATTCACACTCAAGAGGTGAAATTTGAGAAGACAAATGGTAGTGATAAGCCCCATGCAGATGTGCTTTTCTAACTAACTGCAAGGAGGAATCTCCTTCCCAATTCTGGGTTAAATTTACAGGCAGCTACAATTCTGCA
Source organism: Plecturocebus donacophilus (assembly GCA_004027715.1). Classification (NCBI taxonomy): domain Eukaryota; kingdom Metazoa; phylum Chordata; class Mammalia; order Primates; family Pitheciidae; genus Plecturocebus; species Plecturocebus donacophilus. Next base: position 65,101 of record PVKP010010217.1, read on the forward strand.
TGCTGTTTTAAACTCATGACATAGATTATATTTAACTGTGTAATGTTTTGATGAGACAAGGATGTAGCATACCAACTACTGGAAGAGACTTTAATACTATAAAGGATTGATTCTGCTCTATGTTAGGAATACCTTGCCCAAACAGAAGTATGTAAGGGTTCATAGTACAAATCAGGACTGTATCAGTAATACTATTGTGCAAAGAGAGGGTACAGTTGCCACCACTAGTGGTATCTATACTCACCATCTGAAAGAACCTATTCAAAAAAGGAAGACCTGGTCTCCAAATTTGGGTATGAGCAGGGCTTAAAGCTTGTTTACCTTTTAGTTGTAATATTGGTTCTGAAATCCCATACTCTGACCAGGTGATAAAACTATTGGAGGGACTCCCAAATCCAATAGTCTGATTTGCAGACATAAGAT
>PVKP010010218.1:0-65421 GCA_004027715.1 Plecturocebus donacophilus
TTTCTTTTCTTGTTGAGTCTCTGCCAGGTTTTGGTATCAGGATGATGTTGGTCTCATAAAATGATTTGGGAAGGATTCCCTCTTTTTGGATTATTTGAAATATTTTCAGAAGGAAAGGTACCAGCTCCTCTTTGTATGTCTGGTAGAATTCGGCTGTGAACCCATCTGGACCTGGGCTTTTTTTCGGTGGTAGGCTCTTAATCGCTGCCTCAACTTCCGACTTTGTTATTGGTCTATTCAGTGTTTCAACTTCTTCCTGGTTTAGACTTGGGAGGAGCCAAGTGTCCAGGAATTTATCCATTTCTCCCAGGTTTACCAGTTTATGTGCATAGAGTTGTTTGTAATAATCTCTGATGATGGTTTGAATTTCTGTGGAATCTGTGGCGATATCCCCTTTATCGTTTATAGCAACATCAGAACAGAATAATTCACCTATTTTATTTATACTTAATTTTTTTAACAGCAAAGTTTTATTTTTTCATTTGAATAAGTAGAGAAGCTTAATGAAGTGAGTTGAGAATATAATATATCCAAAAATTCAGTTGTGTTAAATTTTTTAAAATTTTCTAAAAGCCATTCAGGCATTTAATAAGTACTTTTGCCATGTTTCTTTCTGTCTTTTACATACATTATTTTTTATGATACTCACAAAATTGTATAAACATTTAGCTTTGGTTAAATGTTTATAGAGTAAAGAAGGGTCTTAATGTTACATACCTAGAAATGGTCAAATCCAGGATTCATCCTTAGACCATTGACATCAGAACAGGTGCTATAAGAAGAAAGGACCTATTGATGCCTCACTGTGCCAGAGATTATTGCTTCTCTTTTCATAGTTTATCCTTTTGGCTGTGGTTTGACACACAGTACATGTAGCTGTCAAAATTAGGTATATATGAGTCTCTTATAGGTAATTTTTATTTATATATTTAAATTCTAAATTTATAAAATATTCTTTGCTTTAAAGGAATAGCTTTTCAATGTATTGTCAATAATATCTCTCTTCAAATGTGATGTTCAGAATAAAAATTGTCCAAGTTTGTGACATTCCTCAGTTATTTGTAAAACATTATCAATATTCAGTGATAGTGTTACATATTATTTATCTGGTGTGTTAATGTTTTCATAGTGTTGTTAAAAACCTTCATATATGGCAAGATATTAACATCTCCAAATGTGGAGAAGCTAAGACTGTATTCACCTTCTCAGTTGGAGGAATAAGAAAGCTTACTCAAAATAGTTGCATAGATTGCAGTAGTGGGACTAATAAAGCCCAGGAATTATCCAAATCTAGGACTTTTCTATGCCGAGCAGAGTAGTTTATAAAAGGAAAGCTGCATTGTTGACAAATTGCAGCTAGCAAACATTACCAGACACTGTTCAAGGTAAAAAGCATCAATAGCATTGATTTGCCTTAATAAATTTAGGTCAGCAAATGTTAAAAAAATAATGTGACTGAATTAGCCAGTGTTACTGTAACTCAGAAAGACTCTGACACTACATTTGTCATTGAATAAAGGACACAATTTGGAATGCAGCTTTCTGTCTACATATGCAACACACCTTTTCATCAGTTTAATGGCACTGTGGAACTGGTTTGATTTTGTCAGTGCATTCAGGGACCTGTCTTCCGCACAATAGAAAACCCATTTACTTTCTCCTCTGAAGCATTTATTTAATGCCAGGTAATCATTGTACCTCTGTTTTGAGATATTTCTCAAGAGTATGCTCCATTATTGATATATTTAGTCAGTGGAGAAGAGAATCTTGAAAGGAGCATAAATCAAAAATATATACACACAAATATTTCAAAAGTTTGAATTCTTCTCTATTTTTAAAAAATTTAATCTACTAACATCCTGTCATCAACTATATCAAAGAGAGATAGAAACAGGCTTGGAAATGTCTTCAGCATGCAAGTAGAATGCATTGTTGAATTTTCAAAAGAAGGTTTCTTTTTCATATTTTAACATAGAGAAGCAACTCTCATTTTGGAATGTATAAAATGGGGTCCTAGAGCTATATGATTGCATTCACCTCAAAAGTATTTTAAAACTGAGGCCTTGACTTTCCATTATGTATTATTTGAAAAAGTATTTTATGTGAATTGAATGGATAATTGAACAGTAGACAAGTTTTTCAAAGTTGAGTATTTCATAGTTTAAAATATTTTTATCCCTAACAAATGTAAGTTATGCTTCTTATTTAAATTCATCTGATATTTGGAATTTATTTTCTTCCTAAAATCCAATTATTTTACCATTTATATCTTTTGATAGCCAAATTAATATTTTTTAAATATATATTTTTTTGTTTTTAAGAGATCTTTTATTGTATTTTCCCAGCACTAACTTGGAGATGAGCTAAACAGTCATTTGGCTATATTAATACAGTTGTTGTTTCTACTACAATTTAGTATTTTACTTGTAATTTAATACTTAATGCAGTTTTGTATCTTATAGCACAATACCTCAATACTGTCTATACAATTTATTTGAACAAGTTGTCAAACTAGTCAGTTTTTGTGTCAGTCACAACTCTTTCCAAAAAATAGCAGATACTTTGGCTAACTGAACAGTAAAAGTGATTTTCTGAAGGTATCAGCTCACAAAAGTAATAGAAAGATAGAAAATTGTGCTTGAAACTCAGGAATAAGGAGAGAAAGAGAAAGGGAAGGAAGGAATGAATGAAGAGGAAGGGAAGGAAAGGAGGGAGAAGGAAAGATAGAAAGAAAGACAGCTAGACTTGGTCACAGAAATTGTCTGAAACAGCCGAAGTCATGACCTGAGTACAACCTACTTAAGCTATTGTTGACAATAGCAATGGGCTCTCAACTCTGAAGTTGACTCTGTGGATAATTACTGTGCTAATCTTTGCATCCCCTCTCAAAATTCAAAGTTCTTGAAAGGACATTCAAGTTTTAAAGACCACATCACCTTTGAATGTCTTAGCTAGCAGCACACTAACATTCACACAATCAGGAATTGCCTTGAATTAGAACAGGTATTCATATGATTGATAATATTTTGAGAAAAGAAAGGAAACCATAGTTTATATTGAAAAATATTTTCAATGACCCTTTAAATATGTCTTTACATGTAGATACTACATGTAGATTTACATGTAGATACTACATTTTTCAAAAACACCAATTTATGTTTTCCAGTGTCACTACATTTAATGTATACATGATTGTGTGGAAGAGTTAAGAATTAAAAATTTTAATGTTCAATACATAAACTATTTTATGTTGGCTTAGGGGCACAAGAGTTTGTTATAATTATATAATGTATAAGTATAAAGGTAGTTATATGTAGTTAATTGTCAAAATATGCATTAAACTTCAAAAAAGTGGAAAATCTAGTAAATATAAAGTGAATTCAGCCCAAAACATCCGTTGATCCGTCATAATAAGTTTGCTACATATCGAATTTTCATTACACTTGAAGATCTTTGTTTTAGTCTCTCTCTGTTTTCCTGTTATATAACCTTATGTAAACTACCTTGTAATTCTTACAGCTGTAGAACAAAGCCCATTATGTGATGAGTAAGGATTTTCTTCTTTTTTTCAGGTATATGATACCTATTCTTGTCATTGATAACTTTTCCTTGATTGTTGAATTATTTAGTAGTGGGGGCATATCCAGGCCTTTTGTAAGAAAAATTACATGGGAAATGAAAGCCCTGGGTTAAGCTGGTTGTGTGGGATTAGCCTGGCATACAGTTAAGTTACATTAAAGCATTAGGATGCTGCTTAATCTAGAAATAGTAAGAGTGGCTATAAACAGGCAAGCCATGTAGTTTACCTTTGATTCACAACATAGTAGAGGAAAATAAGGAATGAATCTTAAATTCAACATAGGGGAAGTAAAAGAAAGCCCTGCTTAAGTCAAGATACAGCACAAACAAACTTTGTAGCTCCAGAAAATTATTCGGTTTGTAAAATTATAATTTTCTGAACTTAAACTAATTGAATAATTTTCTGAATAACTGTTTTAAACATGGAAGCTGAAGAGGAGTTACTTCTCATCATAATAGTGCATATACTGTTTGCCTCAAAACATGAGTTTCTGCCAGAGTCCAACAAAACTATAAAAATCTGAGCTAATTCTAATAGCTAAGTTAATACTCAACATTACTTAGAGACGTTTAAAGTCATTGCTTTGTTGTCTCTTGTATCTAGCTTCTATAGATAAATTCTTGCTATATGTTCCTCCCTTCCATGGTGTAATTAGTTCTGTGTTTTTAATCTTTTTCTTATACTATATCATGCTCACTGATTAGGTTGCTCTCTAAAAGCAAAACCATTTGTTTTTTGAGATTTGGTTTTTATCCTGGTACTTATCACTATAAAGTATTTTCACTGAAGAGCCATGACTGGGATTGCAACTACAGAAAATTGAAAATCTACGATTGAAAAGCATGACTCTCAGCTTAGAACTTTTTACATATAAAAGTGGTTCTGGAAGAAAGATGACATGGAAATGTGCAGTGGGGTGGTGGAAGGATAGACTAGATGATTGAAAGGTTTTTTATTTTAAAATTTACACTTAGGGCACAACTCTCTAATGTATGTGCCCAAACAGCAAAATTCAGAGCAACATAGTATAAAGAGTATGTCAATATATAAAACAAGCAGTGGGTATTCTTTTAAAAAACCATGAGTTTTTGCATTGAAAGCCTATGTATTTGTAATAAAAATAAATATACATTGAATCCTCTTGTCTCTTAAAGTCTATACACATGTATATGTGTGTGTCCATGTTTAAACTCCCCCAAATTATTGTAACTCTTGTCTAAAGAAATTGTGATTATTGTAGCTGGTGTCATTATTTCTGATACTGCTGATTTGTTATTTTTATCTTTTTAATCCCTCCTACATCACTATTCAGGAGCCATGCAGCCTCTCAAGTTATTGTTTTTATTTTTGGTGTGCCTGAATTCCCCAGTATTTAAAATGTGGCCTGTTTCCAATATTATCATCAGTTCAAGTATTTTCTCTAGAACCTCTCAGATAAAGACTGTGGCAGAGGATGATCCTGTTTAGGGTTCTACATTTTTTTCACTCTTTTATCCGCCCCTATTTATCATAGTTTGATGATTTATAAACATGTTCTACTTTATTATCCATAAAAATAGTATGAGGTGGTATTTTTCACTTTCATAATACATGAAATTGTCACTGGTGAAGGAACTTCGTGAGTACATGTGTTTTCACATGACAGTGTTAGCAATAGATAGGAGATAGAGAATTTGTTTATTTTTACCATTCTCTTGAATTGTATTTGAAAGTTCCCTTTACCTTATAGTGTGTATAGTGTGTGTCTCTGTCAAAGTTTATCTCTTCTAATTTTACAATAATTTAACATTTCAGTCTATAATTTTCTGTGATTACCCACTGATATATATGAAATGATGTAAGTGAACAATACCAATAAATAACTGAAATTAATAAGTTGTTTCAAAGTGTTCTTCCATGGACATACATAGACATTAAGGTAGGAATAATTTAGGTATTTTATCGTTATTACCATTTTATTTGGGCTTCCAAATTCCCCTATCCATCCTTGGAATGAAACATAGTGATAAATATTTTGAAATACAGGTGTGCAAGTGTGAACATAAACTATCTTTGAAAATAACATATCAGAATTAATTTAATGGAAGAATTATGGAATTTGAATTACAGTGTAGCTTGCTGCCACATGATATTCTTGGTGCAAATGGGAAATGCGTTAAAAATCCAATTATAATCCTTTTGGTACCAGAAACTTATGGATATTGATGGATACTTGATCTAAACATGCTGAGCTTCATGTTCATCAGTCAAATTAGATTATAAAATGTTTGCATTCGTAGGTATATTTTAACCCTTGCAGGGCTCATTATAAAATGAAATACATAATTACGTCACCAAAATATTCTTCATTGTATCTAGAAAGCCTAGAGAATTTGTAATTTTTTCCAAAGTATAGGTGTTATTTTCCTCTGCATTAAATGTTGTGTCTTGTGACACCAAAAGAAATTATTGACATAGTTAATAATTTTCACCATTATTCTCTATTCTGTATGGAATGTTCTCTATTGCATGTACTGATTCCTTCTAATCATTTTAAGTATAGTGGTCAAACAAAAAAATTGATGTATACTTGACATGCTAAGGCAGCAAAAAAACTGAATCATATAAAATGTTCAACCAAAGCTAGAGAAGACAGAATAGGCAACAAGAATTAAAAAGTAACAAAGAACAAGTTCAACAAACAGAAAACAGATGCAAATATGGTAGATATTAGTCCAAAGATATAAATAAGTACTCTAAATCTAAGTATTAGGTAAGGGATAATTATGTTCATATTCATAAGTAACATGAAAACTAACTGAACATATAGGATATCTAATCAACATAGAAATAATATCTCTGGCTTTTGAGACATAGTACTCCAATTATTATTTAAGTTACATAATCAAATATTTAATTATACTAACATAATTATGTAATAATCCTTATTAGAGAACATAGAAAAACAAGACTGATAGATGGATTTGCATTTTTGTAGTGGGTATATGGCTGAGTTACATTACTCAGGATCATTCTCAAATAAGTTTCTATTAGATATTTAGATTTCCGGTTGGGTGTGGTGGCTCACTCCTGTAATAGCAGCACTTTGGGAGGCCGAAGTGGGCAGATCACTTGAGGTGGGGTTTGAGGTCAGCCTGGTCAACATGGTGAAACCCTGTCTCCACTAAAAATACAAAAATTAACCAGGTGTAGTGGTGCATATCTGTAATCCCTGTTAGTTGGGTGATTAGGCACAAGAATTGCTTTAACCTAGAAGGCAGAGGTCACAATGAGCCAAGGTCATGCCAATGCACTCCAGCCTAGGTGACAGAGCAAGATTCCACTAAAAAAAAAATTCCAATTTACTTCACTATTACTCTTATTGTAAAGATAGTATAGGCCAGGCACAGTGGGTCACCCCTGTAATCCAGCACTTTGGGAGGCTGAGGAGGGCAGATCATGGAATCAAGAGATCAAGACCATCCTGGCCAACATGATGAAACCCTATCTCTACTAAAAATACAAAAATTAGCCAGGCATGGTGGTGGGCACCTGTAATCCCCGGTACTTGGGAGGCTGAGGCAGGAGAATCACTTGAACCCGGGAGTCGGAGGCTTGCAGTGAGCCGAGATCCACCACTGCACTTCAGCCTGGGAAATAAGAGCGAAGCTCCATCTCAAAAAAAATAATCAAATAAATAAAAAAAGACAGTGTGACATTAAGAAATATATTCTAACATCTCATCCTTAATCATTTTCCCTGCATGCAATCCTTCTTTCGCTGTTTATCTAAATGTTACATTTACATAATGCCAGATATCAAATGCATTGTTTTTATACACATGTAGCCTTTGTTTCTGTCCCCAAATATAATGAAGCATGTATGTCTATTTCTCATCTATCTCATGCTAGTAGAATTTACGTTGCTATAATTTGTGATATTAAATCATAATACTATCTTTTTAAAATATTGTAATTTTCCATATGTGGTACATATGATTAAAGAAAATTTAAATAAGAAAGTACAGAACACAGGATTGAAAGTCAATGTATGAGCTTGTGTTGTTTTATTTGTATACATTTATGGGGTACAAGTATAATTTTGTTACATACATAGATTGCACAGTGGTGAATTCCAGGCTATTGGGATATCCCTCACCTGAATAAGGTACATTGTACCCATTAGGTAATTTTCATCCTGTACCCTCCTCCCACCAACTCACCCTCCTGAGTCTCCACTGTCTATCATCCTGCACTCTACATTCATGTATACACATTATTTAGCTCTCATTTGTAAGTGAGAATGTAGGGTATTTGTCTTTCTGTGTCTGACTTGTTTCACTTAAGATAATTGCATGAACCTTTAGGAGACACCATACTGTAGACAAGTCATGACTCAGTATTAATTTTGCATTTTCTGTTGTAGACAAGTCATGACTCATGTATTAATCCTGCATTTTCAACTGTTGTCTATGGGCAGGTGAAAGGACAAAGATGATTTCTAGGCTGCGTGGTGTGACTGAATCTGCCTGCCCCAGGGTCTCTGCAGAGTGAGAAGAGAGCCTCAGGCCTAGTGGCTAAATGAAGTGTCCCTCTTGGCCACTTATTTTTGCAGCAGTTCCCTATTGATCTCTTACAGTGGCATGAGACCCTTCCGAGTTGTCCAAGGGAGGAATGCGCGCTGTTATTGAGTTGTACTCAGACTCGCAGTCTGAGTGTCCTTCCCTTCGGTGGAAGAGATAAGATATCCTGGCACCGTGTTTCTTCTGTCTTGGGATCCTAACCAATTTGCATTTTTCTCCTGCCTGTCAGAGGTTTCTCACTGGCTTTCAGAGTTCTTCTTAATACCTCTTGCATTATTAGCTGTGCTGAGCAGGGTGAATATGCAGAAAAAGATATCATCTACGATCAAAGTCCATCATTTTTCTTTGTTTCTTTTATTCTTCTAAAAGAAAAGGAAAAAATATCCATTAATTTTTCAATAGTACACAATTAAAATGCATTTGTGTGTGTATGTAGGTGTGCACATGCATGCACATTTATAAGTGGGCGGCCTATGTTAAATCACCCATCACCACTCCCTTATATACTTTACTCATGCTGTTTTCAGTAATCTTCATATGTCGGTGAAGTGCTATTTGGATCATAAGGCTTATGACATTTTCTCTTTCTGTGAATGCAGACTTTTAACTAAATAAATTATTCCCTTCACCTGCTCAACACTTTAATTTTGAGAATCACTTTTTAAAAAATTACTGTGAGTTCAACTTCCATCAGTTTGTTATCCCTGTGGTTTGGTCAGGTTGCTCAATCTTTTGCTGCTTTATTTTATAAAATAATGAGTCCAGGCTTTGGAAACAGTGACATTTGGGTAACAATGTACTGTTTTTTCATATTGACTGTGTAATTTTGTACAATGTGCTTTATCTCTCTTCATATCCACTTGTTATATTTAAGGTAAAAATTGTAATATCATCTATCACATTGTTTTGATGAGTTAGTATGTGAAATTACCTTTTACATGGTGAGCTTTTTATATATGCTACTGATTGCTAGTAAAACATGATTATTATTTTTACTATTCAGGGTCTTTTGCTTTATCTTGTTTTAGTCAGCATTTATAATAATCTAAGAATTATAATTTTGTTTACTATATTTTATTTGTTTATTTATATAAACCTACACAAGAATTCAAATGGATACTACTTAAAAAGCAGGTTACATTTTATTTCTAATCAGCTCTGATTTATTGCTAGTGTTGTTTAGAATTCATAATCTACTCACTCTTAATTTCCTTCTTTATTCTTTAATTAATTTTAGCAATAAAACCTTTGGCCTCTAAATTTAATAGATCCAAACTCAGTGAATGTTTGAAAAAAGATCTGTCTGCTCTGGTGCTTAATTGAAATCCAACATAAACAAGAAAATGACCTTCAGTGGGGAGTTGAAGGAAAAAAAAATGAACACATTTCAAGTTGTAATGCAGACAACTGAGTACTAAATATGTGATAGGCATTGTGCTAACCCAGTCACATATATTATTTTATGCATTCTGTAGAAAACTTTGATAGTATGTAATGTCACTACTAACATATTGAGCATTCACTCTCTTTTACCTTCTGTAAATTCCCAAAGAAGCTTGCCGAAGGCCCATTTTTCCCATTAATTGTAATTATTTGCTTTAATGATTATCCCCCATTCACTTGTGAGCTTCTTAAGAGTGCGATCCAGCCCATTTTTATTTTTCTATCCTAGGCACAAAGCACACTGCCCAGCACAAGTTTGTTAAATGAGTAAATTAATCAACTGTCTGTCTTAAAAATTAGTCTATCAGTAGCCTTCCTAGTGGGAATTCTTCACAGAGACTATATGTTCTATTCTATAGAATCAAAGCATTATTGGTGAGATTTAGCTTAAGAGGAGAGTCAAGTTGCATTTTAAAATTGTAAACACTGGGCTGGGCTTCTAACTGTTGCATGTTAATTCACTTAATTGTGGTTGAAGCGTAAGTGGTTAATATATTGGCTTTTGTTGTGTTCACTATCAAGGAATAGTTACATGCTGAAAAAAGTGGGGAGAAACTATGGACTTGGCTACAGAAAGAACTGAATTGTAATCATCCCTCTGCTATTTTATAACCATGTGGTCTAAGCTTTGACAGACTACTAAAAGGCTCCAAGAATGAACGTTAAATGGATCTGATGTTTTTTGCATCTTCCGTGTGCGTTTCAGAGCACTATGCTCATTTTGAAAAAGATGGGCTCATTAAGATGTCTTCACTTTTTATTATAACTGGTTGTGTGCATTTGGGAATGAATATATGTGTGTGGGTCTTGGTGTGACTTTCTCTTTGGGGGAAAGAATGAGGAATGATGTAAGATTTGTCTGAAAATGCAAGGAGAATCCACAGCAGTGACACTTTGAATATACATTAACTTCATGCTATGTAGAGATGCCAAGTCTCCTATTCTCTTGCCTCTAAATTAAGTTGTGCTTTAAGATTCTGTCTTCTGACATCAGAATTGCATGAAAGTTTAACTAAGAAGCTAATTTGTCATTAGTTTATATTTTAGTTTTCTATATATATGTAGAAAACTTGAAAAAGTAGCAACAATTTCATCCAGACAGACTCAGACCTGGAACAACTAGACTTAACAAATATTCACAGAATTCTCCTCCCCAAATCCACAAAACATGCATTTTTCACAATTTTTTAGTGACATAAAAGAGCACATATGAACAATACATTTGGTTATTTTCAGTGACATTTTCTTATGTCCTTACTTTCCCAATGGCTTTGGTACATGCTTACTTACAGGTACAAAAATGTCTCCATAAAGATGTGTTCCTGAAGTGTCGAACTTGATGTGCAGATATTTTAAAAATTAGTATAAATTTGTACTTAAATTTGAGTTAAGGAGTCCTCATATTAACAAGCTTTGTTCAGATGTATACAATAGTAGGTTCTTTAAGAAATGATACATCTTTATATTTTGTGTTTTGGTTGTCTTTGAATTATCATTTTGGGAAAATTATTTGTTTTATCCAAAGTTGTATGTGGTGTTTTTAAAAGCTCTCTATTTTGCAAGAAAACGATGAATTTTGTGATGTATGAAAACTTGTAAAGCTGTCATTCTGAAAAATGTAATGATCATCAACAACTTCATGCTAAATATAAACATTTTGGGAAGATTAATAATTCAGTAGGTTCTGTATAGAATAAGTAAATCAGTCTATAGATTTAACTACAAATCATATTTCTGCTTTGCATTCACAAAGCTGGAAAGCTATAATTTCTTTTATAAATTTTACAGTGGAATAATTTGCTGATTAATTTAATAAATATTGGTTAGCCCATTTCTAACATTAGATATGGCATAGTTTATATAGAAGAAAAATTATTTTAAGCCATTTTATTAGCAATACACATTTTTAAAATCTCAGCGGTACTTTTTCTCATACTGCCATCTAATTAATTAAAGTGCTTATAGAACATAGAAGGATATTCTCATATAGTTCTGGACTGATATTACTACATGTGCAAACTCAGTCATTTACTTGGGTAAACTATCCTCTGAAAAATATAGAAAAATTTCATTTTCCAAATTGAATATTTTATAGCTGTGGAACATGTGTAAACAGTAAATTTGGTTCCAAATACAAGGCTACAAGGAATGTGGTGATGTCCTCCTCTTCTGTCCAGGTGTTTTTTTCAAAGCAAGATAAGAAGACGAAATGGCCAGATTATTAGCAACATGAGTGCCCTTGGCAACAACTCCACTGGAATGATAAAATGGCAGTTCCTATGATTGGTCACGGGGTCTTCAGCAATCACATGGGCATAGCTGACGAACTGTTTTTGTGCAGTACAAGACTCTGTCCGTGTCTTCGAGTTTTTACATGATGCTCTGTTAGCAGAGATTGGCTGGGGCCACTTGAATGGAGGAAGTAACACAACATGGACAGAGAAGGACATGTGGAGACAACCACAAGCTCTGAGTGGCACTGTGTCATCTGCTAAGAAACTCGTAGCATTTCCTTAGGCTGCAGCATAACATAGAAACCTAATTATAGTTGCTTAGCTGAAAGAAAATTGATCTTTCCCACAAAGCAAATTGTCAACCCAGCAAGCTGAGATGTCCTTACCATACCAAGATGCATCGATAGTTTTGCTTTTCGATAATTTGCTTGTGACTTTTATCATCCGTCTCAAGATGGTTTTGCATCTTCAGGTGAAAAGGTAAAAATGTATAAATAAATAAAAAAATAAAGAAACAAAAACTTAAGTTTTTGGAAGCTCCTCTACGGTTTTGTTACTTAATAGCAGTGGAACTGCCATCTTCAGGTACAGGTGATTCTGGAAACATTTTATATAAGGGTCAATGCCACCTAAAGCAAAACTTGGATTCAGTTAGTAAGGAGGAAAAGAGAATGCAACCAGCACTGTCTGACTCAATCATATCGGAAGGCTGGAAGCCTGGTGTCTCTCATTAGTCACAAGTAAGACCAGTCTAGTCTTATGCAACGAATTTGCGTCTGACCATTTCCTAGAGCACTCTATGTTGAGGAAGTAAAATGTCCTTTATTATCTCATCCACATTGGAGATAGAGACTTTTGATGTAATTATTGTAAAATATATTCTTATTATATGAGAAAAAAAGTCTCAACATTAACTAGTGTTATATTTTCAGTAAAATAAAAATGGTAATAAAAATTACTTTCCTATATTGGGCAATTATTCAAAAATATAATAATTGATTGGAGTGACTATAAAAGAAGGACCCATCATTAGAGGTCAAAAATATGATGCATTTAGGGACTTAATAATTTCCTTAGGTTTGAGAGAATTGCAGTGTTCTTATCTTTCTATTTTTCTTTCTTCCAATGATATAATATCAGTAGAATATGATTCACCCTACGCTCAATGTCTGAATGTATAAAGATGTCCTTTCACATTTAACACAACTGTGACAGCTGTCTGGCAATCATGGGAAATAATGATGTAGAAGACTTTCAAAACTGGCTTGGGCATCAACCGATGTCATTTGTCATCTGGAGATTTCATTCCTGCTAAAATGTCCATGAAAATTACAGGAATCAATTTATTTTGCTTAGAGTTATATTTAGAAATAATTTCATAGTTAGAAAAATAATATAAAATTAGTGAAAGTGTCAGAAAAATATATTTACTTAAGAAAAGTGTTGGACAAAATTCACTTGATTAAGAAAACTATCACTTATGCAATATGGTGACCACTATAAAGTATTTTAGTTAATCTCTGAAAAAGATGTGTGTGGGGCATGTAATGTGTATGTATAGATACTGTATGCAAACAATGCTAGGCACATTTGTTGCTATTCTCCTGTGTGAAACCTGTGCTATCCTCCTACAGCCCTACTTCCAGGCACCAATAGTCTGTTTGCTATACAAGATTCCCAGTTACAGACAGGTAATTTTGCAAGTCAACAAGGAGAGCAGTTGCTCATTAATACTGCCAACTGTAACATGGAAATAATCAAGGACACAAAATAGTTTTTATATACACAAATACCCAAAGTCTCCCCCTCCACGTCCATTGTGTAGACATTCTTCTAATTTCAGTTAAGAGAGTGAGTACAATATAAACATGTTTATATGAATGACTTAACAGACCTTAGCACCTTGTTATTATAAAGCAGGCCACGTCCACTTCTATAGTCCCTTTCAGCTCTTTTACACAGCCTGAATGCCAAAGACATTCATTTACTATAAGCAGAGAAAAATAAATAAATGGATTTAACACAGCGTTAAGCCTATTCAGTGTTCATATTGTTACTTGTTACTTTGCACTTTAGTGTATAATACATCCCTTAGTGCTAGTTGTTTTTCTAAATAATTATTGATTCCATTGGAGTTACACATACTAAAAATAAATGCTTTTTTTCTGAGATGTTCCTACTTGTGCTTGCCTGAGAAGCTCTGTAAAATCCTGTCCACTGTCTTCCGTGCTCCAGTTCTTTCTGTGATTTTAAGTACTCATCCCTAGTTTACTACTTTTTTTGTCTTTTAAATCTGCATTGACATGACTATGCGGATGAGGTATTTTTTCATGCAGCATACATGTACCTTTTAAAAGTGCACTTTATACAGCTTTCTGGAGAAGAATTAAGTCCTGTCATTCACTTTCACACTTTTGATATGTGCAAGAGAAAATGCCTTCAAGTGTATTTTTCTATAAAGCATCATTTTTAAATTAGAAAAATATTTTTAGAGAAATTATTTCTTAAATTGCTTAAATCTACTGTTTTATGTTAAGTAAAAGCTAATATTTAGTTCAGCAGCTTATGTACAAAAAAAACGATGAAGGTTTTAATCCAAGTTTGACAATACTGAAGAAAAATATGATAGAGACTGCCAATTAGTCAGCTCAGTCTGCCACAGCAAAATATATAGCCTGAGTAGCTTAGACAACAGACATTTACAATGCACCCTTCTGGAGGCTGGGGAGTTCTGTTCATAGTGAGGGCTCTTTCCTGGCTTGCAGACAACCTCCTCCTTGCTGGGTTCCCACACGACTGACAGCAAGAGAGCTCTGGCCCCTCTTCCTCTTCCAATAGGGACACTAGCCCTACCATGGGAGCCCCATTTTATAGCTTCCTTTAAACCTAATGACCTCCCAAAGGAGGCAACACCATGCAACCTAACACACTGGTGGTTAGGGATTCAACATATGCATTTGAGAGGAACACAACTATTCAGTTTATAACAGGCTGTTCACATATTTCTAAGTCAATCTATCACTTTATTTTTCAGGCACTCCATACATTGGTAACATTGATTATTTAATGTTTCCCCCTTCAGAGAAATAATTTAAGTCTTCTTTCCCACCTTTGCCCATAGTCTCTGTTTATAATTTCATTCCTTGTATCATATATAATCTCTCATGAGATATCCATCACAATCTTAGAAGGAATATAGGTCACTATGTCATGCAAACTTTATCATGACCCTCAAGAGAGCTGCCTCCCTGTGTTCAAACTATTGAATGATTCTCTACTCTCCAGTGTGAGTAGAACTTGTGACTTGCCTCAAGTCCTAGAATAGAGCAAAGGTGATGATGAGTTGCTACTCCCATGATTAGAATACATTATTTAAGACTGTCTTGCTAACAGACTCATTCTCTCTTCCTGGATGGCATTGAAGGAGCAAGCTGCCATGAACCTTATAGCCACATGGAAGTAAATTCTTTCAGCAACCTGAAGGCGTTTGGAAGGGAATCCTTCCCCAGTTGAGTTTCTTCCCAAATCACAGCCTGGCCACCCTTTGGATGCAGCCTAGTGACAGCCTAGCTAAGCTGTGCTGGAATTCCTGACTCATGGAAACTGCTAGATGATAAATGTACATTTCCATAAGATGCTAAGTTTGGTGATTAGTTACACTGCAACTGAAAACTAATACATGCATGGTTCATTATACCCATTTTCAGTAGAAGAGACCATCGTCAAACAAAAGTCAGACCTTAAAAAAGGATGGGTAAATTGATAGAGAAAAAAAAAAGATTTAAATTATCATCTAACTCTAGTCTAAAACATTTTGCATATCACAATCATATTTTTCCTTTAAATCGAATTTCTTCTAAGTGACAGAGAAGGCTGCTGTTTCTGGGCAGTGTATTTTTTAATTCCCTGTTGTGGGCAGTAACTTTCTTATACTTGTAGCAACGTAGATGTGTCTTCTGATAACAAGCCATAGAAACACTAGTCATACCTCCAGGACAAGGGATGACAGAGAAAAACCCAGCACAGCCCCGGTGGCTCCTCAGTGTTGCCATCATGTGTGAGGTGGAGCGGCCGTGATGGGATCAGCTGGGAGACAGTGATCACTCCCTCTTTTGCTCCTTAACCTCAACTCCTCCACCTCTGCACATGATCTCATCCACTTCTCTAAGGAGAGCGTAGATGCCCTGTAATAATGATATTGCATACGTATTTGACAGTACAAATATATTTAGAAAGCACAGTAACCCAGACACATTATTTATAAACTTAAGATCAGAGTTTCATATTCGACCTCCTATGGAGGAGGGGAGGCCACTCATGAGACAGCTTCTTGTCATAAATGAAATGACAATCATATTGCACTTTCGAGATAAGATGTCTGTGTTATTTGTTATTTCTTAGAAAAAGAGAAAAGAGTCTACCTGTAGAGAGGATAATCTGGCACTTCTTTTCCAACAAAATATTATAATACAGCTAACAGGTCTCTAATATTGATATATCTAGTAAGTTTTAATATATGACATACCTATGCAACAATCCTGCATGTTCTTCACATGCACCCCAAAACCTAAAACACAATAATATGTATATATATATTTATATATATATATATATATAATATGATGTGCTTGAGAATCAAAAAATAATTGTATTTTAAAATTCTTTGTTTCTTTACTATCTCCTCTGAGTGAGGCTGTAAGACAGGGTGTAGTAAGGAAAATTCTTCAGCTCTTGATTCTCTATATGTCAAACAGGAACTCTAGAGAGAAGGGCATTTCAAAAAGCAATAGCTCTAGCAATTCAAGATATTTTCAATCTGTTGCATAATTATGTCTTCAGATATTTATAAAGACCAGAATTATTGCTACAAAACAGATAGTGGAGATGATTTATGACTGTCCTTTTACTTCATTGCTGGGGACTAAACAACAATCCCTTGCTGTTGATAGTCACTGTCCATTATCAATCACACACACACACACACACACACACACACACACACACACATGCATTTACTAAGCTGCAAATAAGTCTGCAATAGAAAGCAAAGGATGGAGAAAAGTTTATTCTACTTGCTTCTTCCCTGCCAGGCCCATATACTCTCTGAAAATCCATTGTACTACATCAAAGATAGCTGGTGCAGTAGGAAATTAATCTGCATCTCTTTGGTTCATGTTGTGGAAGGCTATGGTTCATTCCAGCAAAATGTTACATCTTGCTGTTATTCCTGCTATCCTAATCATCTGCCCAGGAATCTATGCTGCATAATAACTTTATGCAAAAATCAAGACATATGGTGCAGAAAACTAATTGCTGTATCAATATTTCACTTTGTTGTCAGTGATGGAATCTTTGTGGCAGCTCTACAACTGTAGCTTAGTCGCAATGCCAGCATGCTCAGTACCATCAATAGTGATATGCCCAATTTACAGAGCTTCAGCCTATGCCACGTCTTAGTGAAGTGTGCTTCTGTTGTGTTTATGAAGTGGTCTAACCTCTTGAGGGGTGCTAACTGACCTCTTAAACAGTCATTCTTCATCATGATCAGGCCTAATTAGGAGCCATATGCTCCCATGGTTTACACACCATGGTTACACAACTTAATATAAAACCTGTTAAAAATACAGGCTCCAGATGAAAACTATTGCTTAACAATGCAAAGGTACACCTATAACAACACAAGCTGTTGGCATGATTAGAGGGACAGTTGGCAGATAGTACAGGTGGAAAGTAGACGATGATGGTGGTGGTAAGCTGTAAGCATTTACCGGGGACTCATTATAATCTGGTTAATGTTCTAATATTTTCTACAAAGATTATCTCTTTAAATGTTGAAAGGAATCTGTGAGATAAGCACTATTATGAACATCTATTTAACGGGTGAATAAACTAAGGAAAGGGGTTTATGTGTCTTGCCCCAAATCAACTACTGAGTTGTAAAGGTGGGATTTAAATACAGTTTTTCTGAAACTAGAATTGATGTCATTAAGCAGTGATATACTACCTTCACCTCTACTGAGGTTACATTTTGTAGCAGTAGGACACATCTTATCATCTTATCAAATTGAAAAAAAAAAAAAGCTTGTTGCAGTTTATCCAATTGAAAAAACTCATAATTAAAAGAATAATTTTAATGCACATAAATTTTGATCCAGTAATTCCTTTTGTGGACATTTTAGAAAATATAGGTGTATGTAAATCCTTGTGCGTGGTCATGGTAAGAGGCTGGAGACATTATAGAATTCTATCAGTATTTTAGCAGGTAAGTAATTACGATAAATTAGTACAATAACATAACACAGACATTCAGAATATTAAGGTAAATTTATCTGTTCTGACAAGGTGAGGTTGCTATATTATCAATCAAAAACTGAGATGTAAAACAATATTTATTTTATGTGCTTATAGACAGATAGCTGTAAAAAATACTGAATAAATAAGATCTTTGGATTAGAATTTGGGGTAGTGGAGTCAGAATAGGAGGGAGATGGATTTTGATACCTACTCTGTGGCTTTTGAATTTCTTTCACAAGCAGAAGCCAACATAATGAACATAAAGTACATGTGGCAATAGGTTAGTGTACAGAAAGGATAGTATGGCAGATATCAGGTCCACTCACACTGAATTACTTGCTCAAGAGTAGACCACACCTCTTCATCTTGAAACTGCATCACAGAGGCAAAAATGACAGGAGAGCTGATGGTATCATGCAAGAAGAGAAGACAGAAGGGAAATAGTTGATGCTAGGGGTTGTAGGACAGCAGCCTGGCAGGCTAGCTATGTTGAGGTCTACCAATCAACCAGTATTTCATGGAAGAATTTATTAGTCACTAATTTTGTGTAGTTCTCATGGCTCTCACCTTTATTTTATTTCAAGGACTGACATGCTTCATACTCATAACAAGTGCAGAAAAATGAAGGAAATTGTCTAACACATGACACCACTGGACAGTGGCTGAGGGGGAAGTAAATTGCTGGGTTTCAGATTTCAAATTTGTTCTTTTCTTGCACTGTACTAGGAGAAGATTTCACTTCCCTGAATAGGATGAGAGACTAGGGAGGGAGACAGTAAGGAACACACTGCAAACAAAGAAATAAAGCTATGTGCCAGGCGTGATGCTATGGCCCAAGTTCCCCATGGAATTTTCTAGGCGTGAAACTGCTTTCAAGGAAAACACAACCCCAGTTAAACGTGCCCCAGGCTTTTACTCTATGCTTGGTTCACTTTGATGGTGCATGAATAAAATGTGCAAATAAGTTTCTGAGTGCACAGAGGCCATCTGCTACAATGTCAGGTTTCAGCATTTATTGTTTGAAACTTTCTCAGGTCTTCGTGCAGTGTCATACCAGTAATGGAACTTTTGGAAGGGGCCACATGCTTTGACTTTTATAATAAGCTTTCCAACCTGGATTGACAAGCTGCCTTTTGTGAATTTTAGGAGATCTATTACAGGGAAATTATGCATTAGAAAGCAAAATCTGACTAAAATTGCCCCATAGGGAAAACTAACTCTGCCTTTTCTCTCATTATCTTCAGCCAGCACTGGAAAAGGAAGACTTGTCACATGCACACGTATTCATGCACCCACATACACATGCTGTCATTTTGACTTTTTAGAAAGAAAGGATGGAAATAAATAGAAAACCAAGATTCCTAGAGATGTCTAACCTGGTAATTAAAATGCCAGAAAATTATGATCTCCCTATATGCTGATTTTTCCTTGGTCAAAAATATCTCCTCTGACACTGTTCAGCTTACATAACTTTTCTCTTACTTTCATATCACTCCAAGGATTGGGGATGTATTTTATAAAAAACACAATTTTAGATACTGTTTCATTAAAAAATATATAAATGTATACATGCACATAATTTATATATATGATTTAATTATATATTATATAATTCATACACAATATAATTTAACATAATTCATATATGTTATACAATTGTTTGTATGTATATATATGTAATGATAGTCCCTGTTGTGGAGAGTTTCATAGCCATATAACAGGTAATAATTGTAAGACAAAGCAGTGAGTTGATAGATTCTGCACAGAATATGTCATGGAAATAGAGGGATAATAGATACTGCTTGTGATCACTGAAGGAAACTCTGAAACTGTATACATATGTAGTATTTATAGTTAGAGAAACATCAAGTCTAGAGTCAGACATTCTTTTTGTTTCTAGTTTCTATCATCTTATTTCTTCACACAGAAGTTATTAAGCTTCTAACATTCAGTTTTAGTCAATCTGGCGTAAGAGATACCATAGGTATGGTAATTAACTTCGCATGTGTGTACTGTTGAAAGGTATTGCAAACCTGAACATTTTGCTGCAATGCATTATTGAGGATGGCGTTTATATAAATATATTAAGAAACCTAGTATGTGAAGAATGCGGGAAAAAAAACACTGGGGTTTCAGACTCGTGGGCTTACATTATGAACAGAAAGGAAACATACAATTAAATTAAAAAATTTAAAAGCTACTCTATTGCATTTGTTTCTCCCTGTACTCCTCTGTTTTGTATAACTCCTGCTCCCAAGGTCCAAAGTCAGACTGATACAATTTGCAGTTTTATACTACATTATTGGTTAAATAGGCTGGCCTGGGAATACAGCTAACATTTGTAAAAATATTTCTGAAGGAAGCATGATCTAAATTCTAAGCAACAGAAGGGTCTTTTAAGGCAGAAAGTGTTGGTCATTTAGGACTGTCTGACTGCACTTATTATTTTTTTTTCTTTTAAACAAAAATTCCACTTTGTACGTTTGTGTTTATTTGTTTTTGAGGTGGGGTCTTGATCTGTTGCCCAGGCTAGATTGCGGTGGCCCAGTTCCAGCTAACTGCAGCTTCAACATCCTGGGGCTCAAAATATTTGAGCTTCCTGAGCAGCTGGGTCTACAGGCACGCATCAACACACCTGGATAATGTGTGTGTGTGTGTGTGTGTGTGTGTGTGTGTGTGTGTGTGTGTGTGTGTACAGATGAGGTTTTGCCATGTTGCCCAGGCTGGTCTTGAACTCCTGGGCTCAAGTGGTTCACCCACCTCAGCTTCCCAAAGTGTTGGGCTTACATGCATGAGCAACTGCACCTGGTCCCACTTGGTAGTTTTATTATTTTTTGATACTTTGACATATTGTAATATGAACAATATAGTATATAGAATCCTTATCCAGTTAAATTATAATATTTCATTTTCAGATATCTCCAATTAGTTGCTTCTCCTTTCTGTCTCATAATATAGAATTATGAAGCTAATTTTTGGAGATTCTTAGGTTAAACTATTCTGATAGTGTTTAATTTCACTTAAGAAATCTCATTTGGGGTAAAATAATTATGATTTTAAAAATATATTTTGTATGATTTATCATTAATATTTAATTTCTCAATAATATGCTATTATAAGGACCTTCCTAAAATATGACTATTTTTATTGTATTTGACATAACTGCTAATTTTCAACTATGTGTACACCCCCACATATATATGTATATATGAGGGGGGGATAACATTTTTTATTGAAATTGAGTCATGGAAAAATTGAGTCCTGGGGCTCAAAATATTTGAGCTTCCTGAGTAGCTGGGTCTACAGGCACGCATCAACACACCTGTTGTATCAACACACAAGAGGTTGCTATCAACCTCTTTCTATGCTGGCAGAAACCAGAGCCATCTGTTACGTCTGATCAGGTAACTTGCTAAATCTTCCAGATCTTGAGCTAGGTTGAATGCATTTTTCCCCATAATTAGCCAATCACTTCCTATCTGGTTTAATTATCACTGATAATGCATAGCTGCTGCTTTGCTGAAGAATTTAGAGAGGTTGTAAAGAGGCAAGGGTAGGAAAACACAGGAGGTTTTTATGGTAGTGATGCTGACATGATGGATTAATGTCACGACAGAGTTGTCCAGACCCACAGAATGTACACCACCAAGGGTGAACCAGAAGGCAGGCTATGGACTTTGGGAGATTATGATGTTTCAATGTAGATTCAACAGTTGTAACAAACTGAATTAGCAGAGGCTCAGCATAGTATAGGGAGCAGAGTGGGGACAGGAAGTATGTGAAAAATTACTTGTACCTTTCTCTCAAATTTGCTGTGAACCTAGAACTGCTCTAAAAAATAAAGTATTCAGAAATTCAGAAATACATAATGAATTAATCAATAATTAAGTTTTAACTGTCTTACTTGATTATACAAGGGCTAGGTACCTAATAAGATTATCTGCACTTATTAACTGAGATATTTTAAGGAGAGTCACACAACTAGTTTCTGTGTAAAGAGCAGTAATACATTGCCTAGGTGAATGTAGAAGTTTTTTTGAATTTTACAAAGAACTTACATAATGTTACAGTGATTTAGAAAACTCTTTTTGTTTGGGTGAGGTGGCTAACACCTGTAATCTCAGCCCTTTGGGAGGCCAAGACAGGAGGTTCATATGAGCCCAGGAGTTCAAAATGGCAAGACATCTATCTATAAAAAATTTAAAAAATAAAATTAGCCAGTTGTAGTGATATGTGCCTATAGTCCCAGTTACTTAGGAGGCTGAGATGGGAAGATATTTTGAGCCCAGGAGTTTGAGGCTGCAGTGAGCTATGATCACACCACTGTACTGAAGCCTGGGAGACAGAGTAAGACTTTGTGTCTTTAAAAAATAATTAAAATAATAGTTAATAAAATGAATAATGAACACTTTTTTAGTTTGATCTTGGAGAATGATGCTCATATGCGGAAAGTTGTATGATGCTAATATAAGGAAAATTATATATTGAGCCTGCTATTGTGCCTCAGTGAGTTCAGCTTAGTAACAGGTTCTCAGTATGGTCTGCTTGTTAATATCTCTTAGGTGCAGATTTATGTTATTCACACATAATTACAAGGATAACTAAAAAACTGCAAATATATGTTAAATTGAGAAGTATTAGTGTTGTCAACATTTAATACTCATGTACCTGCCCTGCCTCTATCCCTGCAAATATCAAATTAAATAAAAGTAAAATCAGAAATTTCTTTGAGAACTTACGATCAGATCAAATATCTTAAACACCTGTTTTCACCCATGAAAACAGTCAGATGAACCTATCTCTACACAGACATTGATTTTCTTGGACCAGAATAAACTTCCCCTTGGCCTGTGCTTGGAAGTTGAACACTTGCTCACATGATTTATTTTTTTTCTGGAACATATTCCCTACGTTACAAAATCTTTGAATTTGTTAAGGTTGCAATGGCACATTTTTAGGTAAGTTGTAGGGAGCTGCTTAGCTGTTTTCCACTGCACTACCGAACTTTCATCTTTCAATTTAACATTCTGATTGCTTTTTCAAAGTTTTACAGCTAGACTTCTTGAGAAGTATCTGAATTACCTCTATTGACTGCTGGTAACTTTTTATTCTGGTAAAGTCATGGGGCATTTTTCGTGGTTCCATCCATAGGGTAGATTTTTGTCCTCACTGTGCTTGAACTTGCAGATCCTTTGATTTCTCTGAAGATGCCTGACCACTCTCTACTGCACCAAGGTGGGAGGGTTCACCTTCAGCGAGGAGAGAGGCTTACTATTTCAGTTACAGTAAACTGGAATAAGTAAAGAAAGACTTTGGAATTTGGGCACTCATTTTCAGGGACTCACTAACATTTACAGGACGGTGAAGCAGAAGGAAAATAGAACCAGACAGAAACAACAGAGGAGAGAAGGAAGAAAAGAAGGAAAAGGAAGAAGGCAATGAGGAAATGAAGAAGGATGGCAGGGAGGGAAGGAAGGAAGGATGGAAGGAAGGAAGGAAGGAAGGAAGGATGGAAAGAAGGGAGGGAGGGAGGAAGGGAGGGAGGAAGGAGAGAGAGAGAGATTAATTCATGGAAGTCACATGACAATATTCTACCTTGGTTTTTCCTGAGAAGTTAAACTAAATAAAAGGATTAGCTCTTGGGTTGGTGGCTGCAGAATTGATTAGAAATGCTTTGTATAGACAGGTGGGGAGGAAAAATGTTGGAGGCTTATTTTTAAATGGAAGTGATAGGAAATCTGTTGCGGTGTTTCAGAAACCCTGGAAGGCTAACTGTGAAGAAGTATATTATTCAATAATTACTTGAGCAATATTCAAATTTCCAAGCAACCAGGGAAATAGAAATTAAAATAATAATGAAATACTATTTTCCACATATCTAATTGGCAACAATTGAAAAAGGACTAATGTTATTGTGGGGGATGGTGACATCGTGGTATTCTCATACTGTTGTCATTGGAAATGTGAATTGTTCTATTTTGTAAACAGCTTTTCCATGATACACATTAAAAGTGAATTTATTTCATTCCAACGATTCCACTTTGGAGATTCTGATTCATATAAATATCAGGACATGTACTTAAGGATCTTTGCATCAAAACATTATTTATAAGCTAGATGCAGTGGTGCTTACCTATAGGACAGCCACTTGAGAGGCTGAGGTAAGAGGACTGTTTGAGTCCAGGAGTTCAAGGCCAGCCTGAGCAGCATAGCAAGACATCTTCTCTAAAAAAATAAATAACTTGGGTGGGCGCGGTGGCTCACGCCTGTAATCCAGCACTTTGGGAGGCCACGGAGGATGGATCATGAGGTCAGGAGTTCAAGACCAGCCTGGTCAACATGGTGAAACCCTGTCTTTACTAAAAATACAAAAATAAGCTGGGTGTGGTGGCAGATACCTGTAATCCCAGTTACTTGGGAGGATGAGGCAGGAGAATCGCTTGCACCCAGTAGGCGGAGGTTGCAGTGAGCCGAGATCACACCACTGCACTCCAGCCTGGGTTACAGAGCGAGACTCCATCTCAAAAATAAAATAAAATAAATTAACTTAAATAAAAATGACTTACAGTAACAAATATATAACCAAATAAAAGACATGATGTATTAGCTGGATAAATGATGATACATCTAATGATGATATTCCAAATAGAAAAACAAGGTAATGTAAGTTTGTGTCAACATATAAACTTAAATATATGCATTTATTTATCAAGTAAGAAAAGCTATACAAAAAAACTACTTATCAAGTGATGTAGTTGCAAATTGTCTATCAGATCATTATAGTAGTCTCTAAATTTGTAGTGTTAAATTTTTACTGAATTTTTATTTGAGGCAGATTTTTCTAATAATGTCTCCTTTATTGAGCTACAATTTAATATGTGAAATACTACTTTTTAAAAAATGCTTTGACAATAAATTGATTGTCATTGGTCACATCAAATGATCTGTCTTAAAATCAATATATATTCTCTCATTTTCTAGTATCTTAATTGTAGTAAAACAATTTTACCCCTTTGATGATTTGACTCACATATTTTATGTCCATTATCAATCTTATTCAAGATTAATGGGCATGTCCTTTTAACTTCATATATTATTTATTAAGTGAATACATGGTGAAATGTAGGAGCGTAAACTCAGCTGTGGAGCCACACCTCCACAATGAAAGTTGATAAACCCCTCCCTGCTTCTATTCATGTATTCTGTCATACATAAAATGAAAATAATAACAGCCTGCTTTTGTAGTTCTCAAATAAGGTGATTTAACATCAGTATGCTTCCTGCTTCAGAACAGTGGCTGCACCCACTCTAACTCAACATTGATGCTCCTGGTGACTATCCATAATTTTTAAACAAATGTCTGAGTACATAATAGTTGTACATCCTTCTGAAGCACAGGTGATATTTTGATACAAGCATACAATGTGCAATGATGAAATCAGGGCAATTGGGATATCCATCACTTCAGACACTTTCCATTTATTTGTGCTGAGAACACTTCAAATCCACCTCTTTAGTTATTTTGAAATATACAATAAATTATTTTTAACTATAGCTGCCCTATTGTGATATGGAATACTAGATCTTATTCCTTCTTTCTAAATGTATTTTCGTAACTGTGAACAAACTCCTCTTCATACTTCCTTGCCCACTACACTACTCGGCCTCTGGTAACAATCATTCTACTCTCTACCTCCAGGACACCATTTCTTTTTCGCTTTCACATATGAGTAAGAACATGCAGTGTTTGATTTTCTGTGCTTGGCTTATTTCACTTAACATTATCCATAGATTTTAATCATCTAGACCTCTTAAATGGAGAACAGAACTTAGGGACAAGAATTCTCTGTCTTCCATGGCATCCTTCAAATACAGGCAGGGATGCCCGCCATGCAGAAAAACCCTCCAAACTGCTCACTTGTTCCCCTTTCCTTTCCTGATCTTTTCAGAGTCCAGCATGCAGTTTCCATTAAGCACCTTAGCAACAACAACTCCAGGGAGCACTGTCCAATGGCAGGTGCCATCATTCCAGGGACTGCTCACTCTGATACCAGCACTACTGGTCAGTCTCATGGTCTCTGGATCTTGTGCCTGGACCCATGCTTCCAGGGGAATCTTGAGGACCTACATGGATGTGTGGGTTATGTGAAAGGTTAATTGTCAGGTGCTAAATATTGAAAGAGGGACCAAGTGGACACTCAGTGTATGAGGGAGAATGGGTTGCATTGAAGATCTGTGCTGCATAAATCCGTAACATTGTAATAAATAATTTGAAATTACATTTCTATCTATGTATGTAATTTTTACCTACCTGTCTATCAATTATGTATCTATCTACCCACTCTTTGTGTGTGTGTATGTGCACTCTTACGTAGTTGCATAACAATACATGTGAAAAGGGACCGCTAATTTCAAGCAAAATTTCAAGTAATTTTTATTTTTATCTTAATCAATTTGAGAACATTTATTTTTTAAATAAATTTGGATCACTTACATGACAGTAAAATATAAAGGAACCCAATGGCTAGGGAGAGGAGTACAGCGAAGGAAATCCCAGTCCTCATTCTGGCCTGGAGAGAATGAAGCTGTCCATCCACAGATGGACCATGTGGGTTTATATCGTAAGTGGCTCCAAGGCATAGTTAGAATTTATGAAGCAATTGCCATGTCCTGGCACTGTTTTGAGGTCCTCATGGGCATGCTTGGTCATTTAATTCTTGCAGCATCCCTACTGCTCTGATAAAAGAAGGCTTTATGAGCACCACCTCTTATATCACGAAGGATTGTGCCAAGTCGTGTGCCTGACAGAATTGCAAGTGCTATCAAAATATTTTCATATGAAGTAACAATGAAAAGAAAAAGCAGAAAGGATACTAAACTTATTTTTCCATCACTCCTTATAAAATTGATAGACAATAAATAGTCTTAAAATATGTGTAATTAAAATTACAAAGACATAATTTCTAATCTACAAATAGGACTCAAAAAGAAGAAAAAAATCAGAAATCTAACAGAAATAGAAACAAAATTCATGGAAAAGTGTGTCTCTAGCCTTTGAATTCAGACTGTTCAAGTTTTTGTTACACAAAATGCAGATTTTATCTTACTGTAATAAAAATTTTAGATCCAATAAAGTAACTTAATTTATTAGAATACTTTAAAAGCTGAATAAAACAATCCACAGTTTTAATGTGTTTTCTTTTTTCTTTTTAATTTTGCATTGCCAGAAGCATGATAACCCATTAATAAAACTTGGAAGTTGATAATTTTGACTATTAGGCTAAATTTTATTTATTTATTTATTTATTTGTTTGTTTGTTTGTTTGTTTGAGATGGAGTCTGTCTCTTGCCCAGGCTGGAGTGCAGTGGCACAATCTCAGCTCACTGCAACCTCTGCCTCTCAGGTTCAAGCGATTCTCCTGCCTCAGCCTCCCAAGTAGCTGGAAAGACAGGCACCTGACACCACAGCTGGTGAATTTTTGTATTTTTTTTTAGTAGAGACTGGATTTCACCATGTTGGCCAGGCTAGTCTCCCACTGCTGATCTCAGGCAATCTGCCTGCCTTGGCCTCCCCAAGTGCTGGGATTGCAGGCATGAGCCACCATGCCTGGCCTAGGCTAAAATTAAAGTCAAAAATAATTAAAACACAGCCATCAAGTGTATAAAAAAATTAGGCTGATTTAAAATTTTATTTTGTATATCAAATTGGCAAATAAAAATAGTAATAACACTTGACTAGATTAATAATATTTTGCTTGGTTAAATTTTAGTACTGAAATAACTTGGTTCTTGTACTTTGTAATAAGTATGGATATAATACTATTTTTAATGAGTCATAATACATATATTTGAGCTATCCCAGATATTCCATGTTGTTTCCTGTTTGTTCTAAAAGAACTTCTAGTGGTGAGTTTTAACTTTGGCTTATATTTTTATAATTACTTCCAATTTTATTTAAATCTTAGGAGTGCATGATATATATAGTATGTGTAATGTGTGAAATTTAAAAGATTATTTTTTCTTGGAGAAAATATATGTTTAAGTCTATTCTATATCTATATGTCTATACTTATGTGGATTGTTTATTGAAGAAGAGATCAGGAAAAGGGTAGCACACACATATTCCCATGTGAAAAACTACATATGGGGTACAATGTAAACTACTCATGATAGGTGCACCAAAATTTCAGAATTCATCACTATGTAATTCATCCACGTAACCGAAATCCACTTGTACCCCAAAAGCGATTGAAATGAAAAATATATTTAAAAAAGAATGCATTAATGTGCTCCATATCCTTGACAAAACTTTCTGACTGACTTGTGGATGTATTGGTTGTTATTGTTTGTTTGCTTTAAGGGTTTACCATTCTGATGAGTCTGAATAGAGACCATGTCACACCATCACAGCATATGAGTCTGGGTTAACAGTTTTCATCTATTCATTGTTTTTTTTTTTCAAAGTTCTTCTCTTTCTGAACTGCTTGTCTAGATTTCTGGTATATTTTTGGTGAGGATCTGTCTTTTCTGAAATTGGTGTTTAGCTCTCTATATAGTCTAGATTCAAGCCCTTTGTTAGTAATATGTATTGCAGATACTTACCAACATGTGGCTTGATATTTCACTCTTGAAATTATGATGAACCAAAATTTTAATTTAATATAGTCCATTTTATCTATTGTTAATTTATGGTTAAAGCCTTTTATGTAGTGCTTAATTAGTACTTAAGAAATTCTCTTGATGTTAATTTCATAATTTTTCCTTTGTTAACCACAAGAAGTATGGTTGTAAATTTCACAGTTAAATTTATGATCCATCTAGAAATAACTTGTGCGAATAATGTAACTTTTTGGTTTCTTTTCCTTTTATCTTCCTCCTCTATTTCTTCACCTTCTCCTGATTCTTCTAAAGAATAGAGATAGGCATTCATCAAGCAGCATTTAGTGAAAACACCCTTCTTTTCAAATCGTTCTTCAATGCCACATTTGTAAGGTATCGTAAGACTATGTAATACGTGCCTGTGTCTGGAATCCCATTTAACTTGACCATTTGTCTATTTTTGTGCTGTTTCCTCACAGTTTTAATTACTCTAGATGTATTATAGGTTGTTAACATTTGGTGAAGGGAGAGCTGTTTGTTTTCACAATTGGCTTTGTTGGCCTTGGCTAGTATTGGGGAGATACCAATTTTCCCCAAATTGTCCATTTTAAAATTCTGTAATGCTTAATAAAATATCATATTCACAATCTTATGGACTTAAGGGCAAAATTCCTCTGTACATCCTTTATTAACAACTTGGCTGAAAATCTCTATAGGTAACTAGATGGATTAAGCAGCTGTCCCAAGTCAGAACTTTTCTCCATACGTTTCTGTTAACAATTAATCTTTATGTCAAATGGCTTTTGCTTCTACTTGATAACTCCATTAATATTTTGGCCAAGTCATTAGCTTTCTTTTATGTTATAAAATGTCTTAAGGTTAGGACTTTACTGAAACATATATGCTATTTTTCACCTGTGATATTTTTACAAATATTGCCTTTTTTAATCTATTGCACAGATTTGTGGGGAGCTATAGTTTTTGAATGGTGTTTTTATTTCAGAGAACATGAAGTATATCATAAGTACTGTAAAAGGGGGAGGTTATTCTGGTGAAAATGTTTTAAGGTGCAAAAATAAGAACATATGTAGACTCACATTACTATTTATCTCAAACTACATTTAATGTACCAAAATACCACAGTGTTCATTTAGGCATTTAGCTCTGTGTGTCATATGTGAGTGGCTCTGCCTAAGTGGAGAGTGAAGGGAGAGTTTCTAAAAGAATAAGCTGGGACGTTTCTTCTCGTGAATTTCTTGGTAACTAACACAATGTACTCAACTCCTGTTTATGCTTATTCGTTACACAATTTCATGTTTCCCTTCAACATTGAATTTAATAAAATAAACAAACCCACTTCATTCTCTCAAAGAAACAAACAATAAACATATAAAAAGAATATATAATAAAGTAAAATATAGTTAAAATAATAAAATTAATGAATTGTAAACATCATAAGATGGTATAGAACAATGTGTTTTCAGCATTGTGGTTTGTGATACATAGTTTCACTGAAGTAGACTTGCAGAACTTATGCCTTAAAAACATTAGTTATCTAAACCAATATGCAAATAAATAAATAAACATTTACATAATGCCAAATTTTCAGATGAAATGTGTGTATAAAATAAACAATGAGGATATCTCTTTCCCTGAGCCTATTACTTAAAATGGAAACCTGTGCCCCTCCACGCCTCTGCATTCAGGTCCCAGAATCTTCCCTCACCTGTTCTATGACGTCTCTCTCCATTGCTACTTCCCAGTTTAGATTGCACACAATTCCAAATTTACCTCGTGTACTGTCTGCGGCCTTCCCCCACCACACTGGACTGCTGAGAAAGCTGGGATCATAGCAGTTTCACTCATTCAGATGCTGAAAATGCCTAGGAGAGCTTCTACACACAGGGTCAGCATAGGCTTCATTGAAATGGTGACATTTGGTAAATTTTTTAAAAGAAGCAAGAAGGCAAGTTGTGCAGACAGTTGAATACCTGTAATGAGAACAACAACAAAAATTCAGAGACCTTAATGACGAGGAGTTGTCTGTTGAATTATTGGCAAATATTCCAGTGACCCTGGGCAACAGTGAGGACTCCAGCAGGTGGAGAGGAGGCAGAATGGTAACAGGTTCTGCCAGACTCATATAATAGTTTGTTTTTTAACTCTGCGTAAGATGAGAAATACTGAAGCTATCTAACACATGAATGACACGAGCCAACTTACGCTTTACAGGAGGCACTCAGTAAATATCAAATTAAGTCGAATTTGCCTTTTGAGAAAAATAAAGCTGTAAACTGGAAGGTACAGCAGCTTATTAGACATTATAAGAAAAACAAAAAAAGGGATTATTGAGAAATATGTTTAGGATGATGAGAATAAGGTTAATATAAAATAGTGATTGGAGTTTAGGATGTTCACTTTTTTTGAGAATCTAAAAGTAATTTCTAAAGAGACCTTCATTTGAAAGTGAGAACACACCCATAGACTTGTGCACACAATTTTTTATTTTATTTTGTTTTTTATTTGAGATGGGGTCTTGTTTTGCCCAGGATGATGTGCGGTGGGGCTGTCTAGGTTTACTGCAGTCTCGTCCTCCCTGGCTCAAGTGATCCTCCCACCTCAGCCGCCCAAGTAGCTGGGATTACAGGCACGGGCCACCATGCCCAGCTAATTATTTTTGTATCTTTTGTAGAGATAACGTATGGCCATGTTGCTCAGGCTGGTCTGGAACTACTGGGCTGAAGCAATCCACCGGCCTCGGCCTCCCAAAGTGCTGGGATTATAGATGTCAGCCACCGTGCCGAGCCCCACACAACTTTAAATTGAAAGTTAAAGTTGCCAATATTTTACAACAAAAATTTAAAATTGGTAGTTGAACTATCTAAGAACAGACTCATGTTCACAGTGGCACTTTAGGGATATTTTTTAAAGAATATTTTGCAGTGAATATTAGACACAAACTGTTGATGACAATACCACAAAAGTTTGAATATTTTAAGGACAGTAAAAAAAAAAGGCAAAGTACATACTATAATGTTTTTGCCAAATTCTTACCACAAGATGTGTTGTATCAGAATTATATGCATATGTTTAATTATCTAACAGATTTTATTTATTCATAGGAGTTTTTACTGATATAAATAATAGACAATATTTTAATTAATTTGGATAGAAAGTTGATTGAGAGTTTCCTATCATCAGAACTTGTCATTTGGTTTTGAATACCTACTTTTAACTCATTTTTAAGGGACAGATTTAGATACCACAAACACTCCTGCTGTCTGCCACAGCAGCTGCTAGAAATTTCCAGGAAATGACATTAGTACAGTATATCAACAAGAAAATAAACAAAAACAGAATCAGGCTTCTGTATGGAACACTAAGGAGGAGAATCAATTTTTCTTTCAAGGAAAAAACATGAAAATTCAGAAAGAGCATTTTCTTTTCAAGCTTCTCAGAGAGCATTTAACCAGAAACTAAAAGAAGACACACCAGTACAAAAACATAAGCATTTTACCTATTATCTGTAAAATACCTATGGAAGAAAGTAACAAAAAAGACACAGGAGAAATCTGAATTATCAGAGACAAGTGGATATATTGCCTTACAAGTTATTTGAGGTTACTAGGAAATGGTTTAGAAAAATCAGAAAATACTGAGTTTACTAATAATATGGGAGACTTGTAACCTGGCACTAACCTTTATGAGGATAGCTAGAGATGCTAAGATACACACACACACTCACACACACACACACACACACACACACACACACAGAGCTAGAAGTCATCTCATTCCTTTTTATTGTATATTACGTAATAGTACTATAAGTTTTCTAATGTACCTAGCAACCTATGAGAATAAAGGTAAAGTCTCTCTGAAAAAAATCTAACATCATCAATTAACTCAAATTACACGTAAGATTTATAATTTTTATAGGTTTACATTTTCTATCTCTTGTGTCTATAGATAGCATAGTTTCCGATGTATATATTTGCATTCATGTTATAAATATGTAATGTCTATATATACATACATACAAAATGTAATTCAAAACCAATATAATTAATGAATACTAAAAGTAGAACCACAATAATCCCATACAATATCCAGGTTGGGACACTAACACAGACTTTATATAAGCTATGAATAACAATGTTGATAACCTGAAGGCAAGATTGAGAAAACAATCTACAAGGACACACATATTTAAATTTGTGTTGCCATAGACAAAACAAATATGTGAAGAAAAATGAGAGAGAAAATCAAGATTACTTTCAAAAGAACATCAATCAGAGTATTCATTGACAATTCAGCAGTGACAATGGGAGACAAGAAAAGAAAGTCAGTTTTTCATATGGTTAAATAAAACAATGAAGATTCTGGAATTTAATATCCACTTAGTCAATAACTAAGGTGAAAATAAGACATTTTTGAATCAAGAAATCTGATCTAATTCATTACCAATGCTCTCCCACTAAGAGAAATTGTGGAGGACCTATTTCAAGCATGAAAAAAATAATACTATTTGTAAGATTTATACAAACACACACGTGTGTGCACACACACACACACACACACACACACATATATGTTAGCATGTGGGTAAATTTATTTAAAGAATTCTAAAGTGTTGTATTGTGCCGGGGATAGTTAAGAATAAAACTTATATTAGACTTTGACTTGTTAGAAAGATATGTTGTAAATACTGGGCAACCATTAAAATTATCTTAAATATATGTCTCTGAAGGAAATAAAATGATAAAGATGCAATGTCAGATCAGAAATGAAATGTGAATATTTAAAAATTGGAAGTAACACATCTAGAATAGGAATAAAACAAACAGTAAAATGTTATAAAACAAATTTATAAATAATCTTATCATATAGAGCTGGAAAATACTCTCCAATAAAAACAATTATCAGACTTAATTGTGTAAAAGAATTATAATATGCTGCTTACAAGCAGCACATAACGCATATTGAGACAGTTTGTTCATGAATAGAAAAACATACAATGCGTAGAGCAACCAAAATATATCTGATGTCACTGTATTAATATCAAATAATACCTTATAGGAAATAGGATTACTAATGATAAGATACTTCATAAAGATAAAAATTTTCAATTCACAGGGAAGCTGTAAAATTACCTGTCTATATGCACACTAATAAATGAATAAAATCACCATTCCACATGACACATAAATTGAGAGAAATAAAAAGAGTTACAAATAAATAGAAGCATATATTTCTCAGAAATTAAATGAAGATACAGATGAAGAATTGTAGAAGACTAAGACAACTCAAATAAATATTTAATATATTTGGCATAAATAAACAATAATACTAAATACTCATTATTTTCAATAACTCGAGGAATATTTATATAAACTAATAATATGCTGGTGTCATGAAGCAGTTCAACAAATTCAAAAAGACTGAATCATACAGCAAATACACTTTGACCATAGAAGGTGTCAAGTAACAGAAATAAGACTGAAAGTCTTATGTGTTTGGAAATTAAGCAACTATTTATAACCAAGCAAAGAAGACATGGTATTTAGAATATTTGCTAATTGGAAAATAATAAAAATTTCATATTGTGGGATAATGTTAAAGCAGTCCCTAGACAAAAATTTGTAGCTCAAAATCCTAGTATGAAGGAAGATAGGGTGAAAATTAATGAGCTTAAATTCCATCTCAAGAAAATAAGAGAAAGAGCATACACTCAAACAAAGAAGCCACAGGAAACTGTAAGGTAATCAATTAATAAACAGTAACACCAAAGGCCATTTCAATTTCCTCTTTCTAGTTAGCGACTTTAGGATCCTGGCTGTTAAAAAAGTTGATTAGATAAAACTAGTAAAAATCTTCCATCATGATGAGACCTAAATAAAGAAATAACAAAAAGTTTATATATATAGTAGGCATTAACTTATTAAGAGTTGTTATAATAATGCCAATAAATATAAAAATTTTGATAAACTGTATAGAAATCATAACTTATCAAAATTGACAAGAGAAGGATATCAGAACAATCATTAAAAGTATTTCCAGAAGAAAATTTCTAGCATCAAATACCCGTAGTAAAAATGAAAACTAATGAAAACAAACAAATTTAAAGCTAGAAAAAGAGTACAAAACAAACCAGAAATAAACCAGAAAGAAGAAATTAATAAAGATGGGAACAAAATTAATGAGATAGAAAATAGAGCAAATAAATTCAAGATAATTTCAAAAGCTGGAACACAACATACAAAATGTTTACCAACTTTGGTAGTAGGTAAAGGATTAACTTGTTAAATATTTTTAAAAGCAAAACATTTCTATAAAATGCAAATATAGTATTCAGTAGGATGGAAGACCATTCTTATTAAATGTATATGTATATACTTACATATGCAGTAGGTAGATAGATGGGTAGATGGATAAATAGATAATTTCAAGACTCCTTACATATTTGACAAAAAAGTATCACTCAATGCCTGTATGTGCAAATCCATAACATTTTTCCTGATAGATAACACAAATAGGCTACAACAAACAGAATTATAATATTTTATAGGAAAATGCATTATAGCATTCACAATTTTTTTCTAATTTGCCAATATAATTTGGCCAGAATGAAAATACCATATTTTTTTCCCTCTTTTTGAGCTAGACTACTGGATTGAAGATATCATTGACAGTATAAACAAGAATAGCTGGTAAAACCATGAAAAAAAAAAAAAAAAAAGATCAGTGAGACAAGCGTAGCCCTAAATTTTATGAAAACCAATATAATTCTGTATTTAGATAGATATGCTAGTGTCACTCAAAACTGACAGATTCGGTAATTTAGAGATATGAGAATTTAAGATACAGTAAAGGTACCATCTCAAATCAGCCAGGAAACAGATGTTTAATAATTTGTGTTGAATAACTCAGTAGCCACATGGAAGATAAAATTAGATGTATATTTTTCTTCATATGCTAGGATAAATTATAAACATTAGAATTTTTTATGTATAGTAATAAAATCAAACAGGTAGTAGAATAAAACAAGATTGTACTCTTCCAGAATCTGGAAATGTTGAAACCTTTCACACTATCACTGAACATCTAGCCAAAATTAAAAATTAAAAAACTCATAATTAGAAGAAAAAACTTGCTTAAGTTAAAACAATATGAGCAAACTACAAGCTGGTAAAACATACACGTGACTTACAGAAAATATGCTTATAAGTAAGGGGAGGAGCTTAGCTGCCTGAATAAAGGCAGCTCTGCTCTGCGGCTCCTACCAGAAGGACAGAAACTGCGAATGAACTCTGCATTTTCAACCGAGGTACCAAAGTTCTCTTATTGGGACTGACTAGGCGGCAGTTGTGACCCATGGAAAGCGAGCAGAAACAGGGTGGAGCAGGACCCCACGTGGGAGCTGCAGGCAGCCAAGGGAGATGGTGAGGGACTGTGACTTCTGCTCCCTGAAAACCAGACTTTTCCCATGGATTCTTGCAACGTGTGGATCAGGAGGTCCCCTCCTGAGCACCTGCTACCAGAGCCTTGGATCCCAACCACAAAGGTGTGGAGAATCACGGCCGCTGCTTGGGTGGGCAAGGGCTTTGGAGAGGCACAGAGACGCAGGAGTGTTAGTGTACTCCAGCTCTGGGAAATGCCCTGAGGCAGGAAATCCCTCCACTCTCACCGAACTCCGCAAGCCAAAACTCACTGGCATGAAATCCTTCCCCGAGCAGCACAGCCAGCTGGAAACTACCTAAGAAGACTGAGTTCTCTGGGTGGAGCGGTGGCCACCACCGTTGCAGCTCCAGTATCCACTCTCCCTTGCTGGAGGCACAGGATCCACTACTTCTCACCGGGCCTTCCAATGGGAATCTCAGCATCCACGGCCAGGGGTTTATGGATAGAACACTGATAACCCTAAGAGGAGCCCCTAGGAAGAGAGGCTACTGCGAATGATCAATGATCAATGATCTTAGTCTATTCTGCCTGCTGGCTCTGGAGCGTGGAGAGTCCACGCTCCATCTAGGGCAGCCTAGATGAGGGTGATTCTCCCCAGTGCATCACACTCACCCTGGCAAGGGGCAGACATGCTGCATGTAAGTGGGTCTCTGACTCTGCTACTCCTGTCTGAGTGAGACCTCCCAACAGAAATCTCCGGACACCTCATACAGGCATGTTCCAGCAACATCACATGCAAAGACAAACATGGACTCAAAAGCATGGAGGAAAATTTACCAAGCAAATTAAAAAAAAGAATAAAAAAGCAGGGGATGCAATCCTAGTTTCTGACAAAATAGACTTTAAACCAACAAAGATCAAAAAAGACAAAGAAGGACATTACATATTGGTAAAGGGGTCAACTCAACAAGAGCTGTCTTAAATGTATATGCACCCATACAGGAGTACCCAGATGCATAAAATAAGTTCTACAAGAGACTTAGACTTTCACATAATAATAGTGGGAGACTTTAACATCCTGCTGTCAACATTAGACACATCTTTGAGACAGAAAATTAACAAAGATATTCAGGACTTGAACTCAGCACTGTATCAACCAAGTTGACTTGATAAATTTCTACAGATCTTTGCACCACAAAACAAGATAATATACATTCTTCTTGGAGCCACATGGCACTTACTCTAAAATTGATTACACAATTGGAAGTAAATCACTTCTCAGTAAATGCAAGAGGACTGAAATAACAGCCTCTCAGACCACAGAGGAATCAAATTGGAACTCAAGAGTAAGAAACTCACTCAAAATCATAAAACTACATGAAAATTGAACAACCTGCTCTTGAATGACTCCTGGGTAAATGGTGAAATTAAGGCAGATCAAGATGTTCTTTGAAACCAATGAAAACGAAGAGACAACATACCAGAATCTCTGGGACACAGCTAAAGCCATGTTAAGAGGGAAATTTATAGCACTAAACAGTCACATCAAAAAGCTAGACGGGGTTGGGCGTGGTGGCTCATGCCTGTAATCCTAGCACTTTGGGAGGCCAAGGTGGGTGAATTGCCTGAAGTGAGGAGTTCGACACCAGCTTGGCCAACATGGTGAAACCCCATTTATACTAAAATACAAAAAATTAGTCTGGTGTGGCAGCATGCACCTGTAGTCCCATCTACTCAGGAGGCTGAGGCAGGAGAACTGCTTAAACCTGGGAGGCAGAGGTTGCAGTGAGCTGAGATGGCACCACTGTACTCCAGACTGGGGGAGAGTTAGACTATAAAAAAAGAAAAACAAAAAATACTATAAAGATCTCAAATTGAAACCATAGCATCACAATTAAAAGAACTAGAGAACCAAGAGCAAACATTTTTGTGGGTAGGAGGGGTTGGGGACATACTGGTCAAAGGATATATATTTGCAGTTAGATAGGAGGGATAAGTTCAAGAGATCTATTATACAGCATGGTGAGTGTAATTAACACTGTATTCTTGAAAAATGCTGAGAGAATGGATGTAAGTGTTCTTATAATTATAAGGTAATGCTCATGTTAATTAGCTAGATTTAGTCATTCCACACTGTACATATGTACTTTAAAAGGTCATGTACATGGCAAATACATAAAATTTTATCTGCCAATGTAAAAAATTATAAACAAATAAATTTTTCATTTAACTTGTTGAAAATGTTTTGAAAACTCCAAAAATATATTCAACTTGCTTATAAGAATATTCAAAATAAAGTTATGCCAATATACAATTTCTTCTTTATAATGTTGCATAAAATGCATAAGATTGAAAACATCTTTAATTCTCAAATTTATTTTGGAAGTGCCTATTACCAGAAAATTCTTTGCAAAAATAAAAGTGCTGTAAGTCCTATGGAGTAAATTTAGCAATATGTATCCAGATTGAATATACATGTACATTTTCTTTATCTCAGCAATGGAATTTCTAGAAATCAATTCAGAGAAATTGTGAAAATACAATAATATAAATGTCCAAATATGTTTAATGCAATGTCATTGGTGATGGAAAAATACTGAGAATAAGCGACTCAAGGATATTGTGGTATATCCACACAAATTAGTATTCAGCTGTTAGAAGGAATAATGGATTCCATTCAGTATGATATTGGCTGTGGGTTTGTCATAAATAGATTTTATTATTTTGAGATACATTCTGTCAATACCTAGTTTATTGAGAGTTTTTAACATAAAGCACTGTTGAATTTTGTTGAAGACCTTTTCTGCATGTATTGAGATAATCATGTGGTTTTTGTCTTTCATTCTGTCTACGTGGTGGATTACGTTTATAGACTTGAGTATGTTGAACCAGACATGAATCCCTGAATGAAGCCTACTTGATCATGATGGATAAGCTTTTTGATGTGCTGTTGCAATCACTTTGCCAGTATTTTATTGAAGATTTTTGCATCTATGTTCATCATGGATATTGGCCTGAAGTTTTCTTTTCTTGTTGAGTCTCTGCCAGGTTTTGGTATCAGGATGATGTTGGTCTGATAAAATGATTTGGGAAGCATTCCAAATGCTTTTTGGATTGTTTGGAATAGTTTCAGGAGTGGTACCAGCTCCTCTTTGTATGTCTGGTAGAATTCAGCTGTGAGCCCATCTGGACCTGGGCTTTTTTTGGTTGATAGGCTATTAATTGCTGCCTAAACTTCAGCCCTTGTTATTGGTCTATTCAGGGTTTCGACTTCTTCCTGGTTTAGGCTTGGGAGGGTGTAGGTGTCCAGGATTTATCCATTTCTTCCAGGTTTACTGGTTTATGGGCATAAAGTTGTTCGTAGTAATCTCTTATGGTGGTTTGTATTTCTTGGAATCTGTGGTGATATCCACTTTATTGTTTTTTATTGCATCTTTTTGATTATTCTCTCTTTTCTTTTTTATTAATCTGGCTAGAGTCTATTTTGTTGATCTTTTAAAAAAACCAGCTCCTGGATTTATTAAGTTTTCGAAAGGTTTTTTCTGTCTCTATCTCCTTCAGTTCTGCTCTGATCTTAGTTATTTCTTGTCTTCTGCTAGGTTTTGAGTTTTTTTGATCTTGCTCCTCTAGCTCTTTCAATAGAAATTCCATTTGACCCAGCAATCCCATTACTGGGTATATATCCAAAGGATTATAAATCATTCTGTTATAAGGACACATGCACACAAATGTTCATTGCAGCACTGTTGACAACAGCAAAGGCTTGAACCAACCCAAATGCCCATCGATGATAGACTGGACAGGGAAATGTAGCACATATACACCATGGAATACTATGCAGCCATAAAAAACAATGAGTTCGTGTCCTTTTTAGGGACATGGATGAACCTGGAAACCATCATTCTTAGCAAACTGATACAAGAACAGAAAATCAAACACCGCGTGTTCTCACTCATAGGCAGATGTTGAACAATGAGAACACGTGGACACAGGGAGAGGAGCATCAGACACTGAAGTCCGTTGCGGGGGTAACTAGGGGATGGACATCAGGGGCTGGGGAGTGGGGGAGGGATAACATGGGGAGAAATGCCAGATACAGGTGATGGGGAGGAAGGCAGCAAACGACATTGCCATGTATGTACCTATGCAGCAATCCTGCATGTTCTTCACATGTACCCCTAAACCTGAACCGCAATAAAATATAGTTTAAAAAATATAACAAAATGGATCACCAGAATATATTGTTAAGTGAAGACAGCATGGTGAAGAGTCTTGTATATAAAATGCTCATGTAAGAAAAAAGCAGTGACATGAATATAATGAATATTATATATATAAATCACACATGTATAATTATCTATGTTAATATTGGAAGGATACATAGAATACTAATAAGTGTGTAAAAACTAACTGCATATCAAATTATGGCTTAATTGCACTTAGTGTAATTTTGTTATTTTAATAAACAATAATTTGACTGCAGACAAGGACAAAAACCCTGAATATAAATCTTAAACTGTTTTTAGTAACGATTTTGCTAGCATTTATATTATAATATTTTAAAATAATTACACACACAGTAAAATAAGGCAAATGTGTAATTATGTTAGAAATAGAAAATTTTAGTGTGAAAAAAATTATTTATAAAATAAAATATCAATAAAGCCCCCTGTAATCCTAAACTGTAATTGCAAATGTTATTATAAATCTATATTTATTTTAAAATATAAAATGCAGTTTTAAATTTAACTGCTAAAATGACCTAGAAATGATGACAAAGCATTGAGCAGCTCTAATGCTAGGAATACACTCATGAAATATCCCAATAAATGGAATTGTTTTGAAGCAGTGGCTGCTTCCAGGTCTGCACAAAAATGTACACTGTGAGCGTAAAACATCACATCAGATGAGAAAACAAGGAAACCATCAAAGATCACAAAAGGTGTGGCAAAATCAACAGACGAAACAGGAGATCCTGCTTTAACAAGATGCCACTGAACATATTTGGAGTAGCTAGAGCATCAAAAAGTTCAATAACTTCAATTTCTTTAAACATGACATAATTCTCCATAAATGTTCATGTTCAACTTTAAGTCATTATCTGAAAATCGTATGAAAGAGTATTTCTTTCACATAAATATTTCTGCAGTTTCTTCACAAACTGTATGCAGACCTCTAGTTAACAAAGAATGCCAGAAATCTAATGTAACTATTTAACAATGTTCATTTAAATTATATTTCAGTGCAATGGTCACAAATGGCCATTAAAATCAATACATCATAAAAGGAAAAAGATGTAGAGAACTTTAGAGTGGATGTGTTAGTCTCAAAATAGCTAAACACACTAAATAATCTTCATATAAAACTGAAAATAACCAATGCATTATATTAGATTATATACACTATATTATTATGATGCGCTATATTAGAAAGTATAAAATAATAGCCACTAATTATTCTTACCAAACAGCAAGATAAAAAATGTGAAATATTAACTTAGTTTCTTCATGAAATAAATTCTTAGACAACATTGAGGGTTGGGAGCAGTGACTTAAGAAGCATAGCTGATAAACACAATGTGCGGTTGTGAGCTATTCATGCAAGAATGGGGGCAGGAGGGTTACACAGAAGAGCGAAGCTGAAAGGAGAAGCACATACATATGTACTTGATCTTCACAGTATAGTAACACAAAAGTCAGGAAATAATATTCTTTTTTAAAAATTAATATTTTTATTTCAATAAGTTTTTGGGGAACAAGTGGTGTTTTGCTACATGAATATGTTTTTTAGTGGTGATTTCTGAGATGTTGGTGCA
The DNA here is from genome assembly GCA_004027715.1 of Plecturocebus donacophilus. Lineage (NCBI taxonomy): Eukaryota > Metazoa > Chordata > Mammalia > Primates > Pitheciidae > Plecturocebus > Plecturocebus donacophilus. Next base: position 41,928 of record PVKP010010218.1, read on the forward strand.
CCCACCACCTGAGCAGTGTACACTCTACCCAATGTGTAGTCTTTTATCCCTGGCCACCTCCTACCCTTTCCCCCGAGTCCTCATAGTCCAAAGTACCATTCTTAGGCCTTTGCATCCTCATAGCTTAGCTCCCACATATGAGAGAGAACATATGACGTTTGGTTTTCCATTCCTGAGTTACTTCACTTAGAATAATAGTCTCCCATCCCATCCAGGTGTGTGTGTGTATGTGTGTGTGTGCGTGTGTGTGTGTGTGTGTGTGTGTGACAAAAATCCTTATGAAAATATGTGACAAAAATTTTATGTCCTTAGAATTGGACATTTTAAAATTTACGTATTAGTAGAAATGTAAATAAAATAATTGATAATTTGGATTGTATTAAAACTAAGAACTTCTCATCATTAAAAACTATAATGAAGAGGGATATAATCAGACGTGAAATAGGAGAAAATACATGCATATATGTACACAACTAAAGTAGTTACCCAGAATATATAAAGATGTCCTAAAAATTAGTATTAAAAACCTCTCCAAACAAAAAACTTAAGTAAATTAATGGGCACAAGACTCAAAGAGGTGCTTTAAAAAACATATGCTCAAATGATGATAAACATGTAGAAGAGTGCTTGGCTTCATTAATGTTAAAGTAATTAAAATTAAAATTAAATCTGGCACCTATCAAAGAACTATAAATGGGTAGACCAGAGCAGGATTGTTATCCCTGGATTATCACCTACAGTTTATGGGTTGCCAGAAGCCTTGATAAATGGGTTAATGACATCTTCAGATGTGGTTTTAGATAGCTCATTCTGCTCAAGTGTGGAGTATAGATTTTAAAATGATACTGTTGGATGGAAGCATGTGACATCTTCCCATTGCCAGACTGAACCCTTTTCTAAAAGTGAAAGACATCTGTCACATGGACCAGAAGACCTACAGGAACAAAAGGAAAATTGTAAGACATTGACGGGTGGGTTATTTTTAATCTAATTCAAAACTCAGTGGCTATGAATGAGAACATATATTTGAAATGAGGTAGAAAGAGTCATACATATTTTTCTAGGTAAAGAACTAAAGTGTCTCTGTCTTAGTTTCATTGGCTTTCAGTTTTAAGTTTCATGATTGGCACTAACTGGCTTATCTATTTCACTTCCTTTTTGTAGGATATATGGCCTACAAAATGTATGTTTTCTTTCTGTGGATTTTGTTTTTTAAATTTTGTCTTATTTTTAATTTTATGTGGGTATATAATAGATACACACACACACATATATATATATACACACATATACACACTTATGGGGTACATGAGATGTTTTGATATATGCATGCAATGTGAAATAATCCCATTATGGAGAATGGGGTATCCATCCCCTCAAGAATTTATCCTTTGTGTTACAAAAACTCCAATTACACTCTTAATTATTTTTAAATGCACAATTATTATTGACTATAGTCACTCTATTATATTATCAAACAGTAGGTCTTATTGATTCTTTCTATTTTTTTGCACCTTTAATCCATCCCCATCTCCTCTTTCTGTGAATATTTTAATAGCACTTTCTTAACCCATTTATGCTCAAAGTTGTGATTTTTTGAATTTTTGCAATCAGACCACAAGCAGTAGGATATAAATACCTCCCACAGGCTTAGCATTCCAATAATGGAACACTAGGCATAAATACTAATTCTATGAGAGTCTCACTTTCTCTTTCTTCCCTTAAATTATACCTTTTCTACTGATGAAAATGGTTTAATCAGTATCAAAATAATTGATTATTTGGACTTTGTTAAAACTAATGAACACAAGTTCTTAGTTTTAACAAAGTCCAAATAATCAATTATTTTATTCATATTTCTACTACTTTGCAACATTTTTGTCATATATTTTCTTGTAAGGATTTTTTACAATTAAATCTACAGTCAACTTGGAATTAATGGGATGATTTCTTAACTAAAATCATTACTTTTAAAACCAAGATTCAAACCAAAATAATAACAATAATAATAAAAGTCTCTTCTGACCATTTCTATTGTAAAATGTCAAACATTCTATTTCCTTGTAACGTTTTGGCTCCAGGCTTTGTGTTTTTCCAGTTTTCTCACATTCTAAAAGGCCCTGTCCAAAGGTGCTAAAGGAATCAGGCACAGGGCACATGGAGAAACTGCATGCGTTCTGGTGTCTTTGGAGCTCAGATGGGTGTCAGGAAGTAAATAAGAGGCTCTCACATGTTTGGCTGGAGTGGAAAGTGCAGATGAGGTGTGTAGCTGATCATCCTTGAACACAGACCATGAACGTAAAGTTCAATTTATGTCCTTACCTAAGTTGTCTTTATTATTTATTTATTTATTTATTTATTTATTTTTTTTTTTTGAGATGGAGTCTTGCTCTATTGCCCAGACTGGAGTGCAGTGGTGTAATCTTGGCTCACTGCAATCTGCACCTCCCAGGCTCAGGTGATTCTCCTGCTTCAGCCTACCTAGTAGCTGGGATTATAGGAGTGTACAGCCACACATGTTTAATTGTTGTGTGTTTAGTAGAGACTGGGTTTCATTGTGTTGCCCAGTCTGGTCTCGAACTCATGACCTCAGGTGATCCACCCACCTTGGTCTCCCAAAATGCTGTGATTACAGGCATGAGCCACTGTGTCCAGCCTACCTGTGGACTCTTTCTTCTCTTATATACACTAAGTTATCCTGATTCATAGTATTTATGGTATACATTTTATGACTTTAATACTATTTTGAGAATCATTTGAATATACTTTTATAAGCTTGTGACAGAGCAATGAATATCAGTATATCCCAGGGCTATCCAAAATTACAGAATTAAGGAAGAATTTTTTTACTTCAGACTTAAGATCAAAATGTTACAAAAAATATCTTAGAATAGTGAAGACTAAATACCATTTTATAGATACTAGCTTTTCTGTTTCTTCAAAATTGAATCATGAATTTTTAAATTCATAGATAAAGGCATATCAATTTATGGCCTAAAGCATGCATAAAAGATAAGTAAAAATTATGCCAGCTTTTCATATTGAAAAGTCTTGTTTCACAGTCTCCACAAAGGTATTTTTTTTTCTTGTTTTAGGTATGATTTAATTTAAATGGCAAAGTGAAACTTTTTATATGCTGCTTTTATTCCTCACACTTCATGAAAGGAGCATTCTCTTTCATCTGTCATTTCACTGCAGTTGTTTGTTTGCTTTTTAGTGTATAGCTGGCATGTGTATACCCTCCCTTCAGAGGGATGTCAGAAACATATTTCAAAGGAGACAAAGAAAGCATTTTTTTTTTAAAGATATTGCTCCTAGAGAAGGTAAGTCTGAATTATTGATGGGTTCACTCATTCAAGAGTTAGCCAGGGCGGCTGTGGTTCCAGCCTCCGCTGGGTCCTGCCTTGGGCACCACTGCCAGTTGTTCTCCATCCTGCCAGAAATGCCAGCCTTGTTTTTTGCTCCTCTTTCCTGCAGGGCAGTTTTTGAAAGCGTGCCTGCTTACTGGTGCAAAGCAATAATCCAAACAGAGCACAAACCCAATGGAGATTTTCCATGAAGGGGTCTGGTGAGGGATTAATGCTGACTGCAGGTATGACGTTAAGAGAATAAAACAGCTTTTATTAATAAGTAGTCATAAGAATGGCAGCAGAACCTTTCTCAGAATTATTTTCCTAAGATATACGAATTAATGAAATAGTTGAGTCGTTGCACTAGAAGTTCTGTTTTTGGGTTTTGTTGTTGTTTGTTTCTTCACTCTCTACCAGAAAGTTAAGTAAAATATTTATAAAGACAGAGAGAGAGAGAGAGAGAAAGAGAGAGAGAGAGAGAATGAGAAAGAGACACAGAGTGGCAGGAGTGGTTTTGGTCTGTTGAGGAAAAACATCAGCTACAACATACAACAGGATTTCCTGTAGTTTATGTTTGACTATGTCAATAGACAGATAAACGGCCTCATTAAAAACATTTTTTGTAGGAAATATTTCCTGAGATTTTGGTCTATTTTTTACTCATGGATGAGGCTGAAGGTTGGGAGAGGTTAAAATGCTCTTTGTCAGTTATTTTCCCAAATGCTCACTGTCTTCAGGTCTGTATATTTTCCTCTCCAATGCTGGAGAAAGGGGGAAGGCATCTTACCTCTGCATCAGAGAGTGGTGATAGAGCGACAAAGATTCTTCATTTCCTCTGATCTTATAAGGCCAAGGGAAAGAAAAATATGCCATGACTAATGTTTGTGAGGTACAGTAAAATTCAATTGTATCGCACTGTGTTTCCAAAAGTGTATAGAAATGGTTAACCATCTCTATTATTGTGAAATTAATCAAGTGATAACCTCTATCTCCATTTGTTTTCCTATGTTTATCTTCTCCTTACCTACCTGAAATAAAGTATCTTCAATAAATATAAGTATGCTTTTAAAATTTTGTTGCATATGATTTACTATTATTTTCTTTAGAATTTATGTGTCCATGTTAATATACAAAACTGGTAAGATTCAGCCTTTTCAAGGAACTTCAATTTTATAAATTGTCAACTTAGCATAAAAATATTAAACTGTAGTTTATAAAATGCACAGTAAAGTATGTAGAGGTAAAATGTGAATACTTCAAAATAAGATGGATTAATGCATGAATAGAGGGTTTGATAGTTATATAGGCAATAAAGAAAGGAAAATAAAGTACTAATTGTAGAAATTAGTTGCTGCCTATATCAGTATTCACTACATACTCCTTTAATATTTTGTTATGTTTTCGTAATGAAATGTCAGAAATACTTATATTGTCTACTGAATAATGACATACTGCTTTGTCATAGATATTCAGACATGAGACACTAAATACATTTTATTAAATTGTCATAAAGGAGGTACTAACTATAACCTTCTTTAGTAATATTTCACCTAATAGCTGAGGACCCAGAAAGATTATGGACTTTTTAATGACCACATCAGAGGTGTAAAAACAGCCCCATTTTATATGGAGAATTTTTAATACCAAGCAACTTTACTCTGTATATAAACAGAAAAAATTAATTATGTGGCATTGACCATTCTGAGAAAATTTTCTGAGGAGAATTTGAAGTAATGGACTTGCCTGGGGACTTGTGTACTCTGATTCATAAAAATCTTCCCTGGATTTCTGGTCCCAGCCTAGTTTGGAAAAAAAAAAAGGAAAAGTATTGAACTCTTGAATTGCCTCTCAATATGCTTCAGTAAAGTTTCATTAGTTATCTAAAAAGAGATTCTCTGAGATATTTCCTCCGTGACTCATCCATAAAAGATAAAGCTTTGACTACATGGAATTTTAAACTAGTATATAATTGGCTGTGATTTCCAAGGAATTTATGAATAAAAATGTGGAAAATGTATATTCTGGTATCCAAAATAAGGCTTAATTAGGAAATCTTAAATTTCTAAAATGTAGTTTGATATTTATATGTTTGATATTCTCATACACACACACAAGAATTTACAAAAATATCTAAAATGATTATCCAAAAAGTCACTGAACACAATGACAACCTTTAAAGCAATTATCACGAATTAAAAAAAAAAGGTCTCCAACTCATGTTCTGTGAATATATAAACTACCTTTCTGAAGGGCAATGCAGTGGAAATGGTACAGCCTCTGTGCAATCCTGCAGAATGCAGAAAAGAAATATGTTGACTTCAGGAGTTCTTTGTGTTGTGAGATGCCCACCATCAAGTTGCATTGCCATTGCTATGGGCTTTCAAGAGAAATGTCACTCCTCACAGCAAGTGATGAGATTTGACATATGGCATCAAAGCATCATTAAAACTACACCTGCTGCAGAAGAGGCTGTGTCTTTCAAGAGATTTTCAAGCAGAAAAGGTTACATTGAAAATCCAAAAGACTAAGATTTATTTCTTATCTTTGCAGACAATTAAATGCTCTAAAAGAAAAAAAGTAAATTACACAAACATGTAATGGAAAAAGCTACTTTTGCAATATATTGTTTAAACTTTTTTTTACATATTTATGGGATTCAGGATTATATTTCTATACATGTATATAATGTGAAATGATAAAATCATGATAATTTGGATATTTATCACCTGAAACATTTATCATTTCTTTGTATTGGTAGCATTTAGAATACTCTCTTCCAGCTATTTGAAAATGTAAAATAAAGTTAAAAAACTTCTGTAGAGCAAAGGAAACAGCAAAGTGAAGAAACAGTCCACAAAATGGGAGAAAATATTTGCAAACTACCCATCTGAGAAGGGTTTGATAATCAGAATATATAAAGAGTTCAAACGACACTACGCTATAGAAAAAAAGTGAATCATGCAATTAAAAAATGGGCAGATAATCTTAATAGACATTTCTCAAAAGAAGACATACAAATGGCAAACAGGCATATTAAAATGTGCTACACATCCTTGATCATCAGAGAAATGCAAATAAAAATTACAATGATATCATCTCTCCTCAGTTTAAATGGCTTTTATCCAAAAGACAGACAATAACAAATGCTGATGAGCATGTGGATGCTATGGCTACCATTGTGGAGAACAGTTTGGAAGCTCCTCAAAAAACTAAAAATTAAGCTACTATATGATCCAGGAATCCCACTGCTGGGTATACACTCAAAGGAAATCAGTATATTGAAGAGATATATGCACTCTCATGTTTGTTGCAGCTCTGTTCACAGTAGCCAGATTTTGGAAGCAACCTAAGTGTCCATCAACAGATGAATGCTTACAAAAATTTGGCACTTATACACAATGAGTGCTATTCACTGTACAGAGGAATGAGATTCAATCATTTGCAATGACATGGATGGAACTAGAGGCTGTTATGTTAAGTGACATAAGCCAGGCATAGAAAGACAAATATCACATGTTCTTACTAATTTGTGGGATCTAAAAACTGAAACAATTGAACTCATAGAGGTAGAGAGTAGAAGAATGGTTACCAGAGTCTAGGCAGATAGTGGTGGAGGTAGGTGGGGGGAAGTAGAAGATAGATTGGGGTGGTTATTGGGGACAAAAGTAGTTAGAGTGAATGAATAAGGCCTAGTATTTGCTAGTACAACAGCGTTACTATAGTCAATAATAATTTAACTATATGTTTAAAAGTAATTGAAAGAGTAGAATTAGATTATTTGCAACACAAAAGAGAAATGCTGGAGAGGGTGAATACCCCATTCTCCATGATGTGATTACTACTCACTGCATGCCTGCATCAAAGCATCTCACATACCACTTAGATATCTGCACTTACTGTATACCCATGAAAAATAAAATTAATAAAATGTACATTAAATTGTTATTAACCATATTTACCACATAGTTAATATGTTATAGAAGGCTGGAATGTATCCTTCATATCTAGTTGTAAGGCTGTATCCATTAACTAACCTCTCCTTATTCCTGTGCCCCTCTTTCCAGTCTATAATAACCACAATTCTACCCTCTATTTCTATGAGCTCACCATTTTTGTTTTCTCCATATGAGAGAGAACATACAGTATTTATTTTTCTGTGCCTGACTTAGTTCACTTAACATAGTGTTTTCTGGCTTATGCATATGCCCAACATGAGTGTAGGATTTCATTATTTATGAGGGAATAGTATTTAACACTGTGTACATACCACATTTTCTTTATCCATTCATCTGTTGATGGATACTTCATTTGATCCTGTATCTTGACTATTGTGAATAGTGCTGCAATAAATATCGGCCTGCAGATATCTCTTCGATATACTGAATTCCTCTTTCGTGTTTTTTTTTTTTTGAGATGGAGTCTCTCTCTGTCGCCCAGGCTGGAGTGCAATGGCATGATCTTGGCTCACTGCAGCCTCCACTTCCCAAGCTCCGGTGATTCACCCACCTTAGCCTCCCAAGTAGCTGGGATTACAGGCATGCGCCACCATACCTGACTAATTTTTGTGTTTTTGGTAGAGACAAGGTTTCACCATGTTGGCCAGGCTAGTCTCAAATTCCTGACCTCAAGCGATCTGCCCACCTTAGCCTCCCAAAGTGCTGGGATTACAGGTGTGAGCCACTGCCCCTGGCCATGAATTCTTCTTCTTTCAATATATACCCAGTAGTGGGAGAAACACAGCATACTTATTTTTTTAGCTTTATGAATGTGATACTTTCTTTTGCATCACTAAAACATGCAGTAAAACCTCATAAAACTTATTCCCAACTATGATTTCTGTGAGAAAGATTTCATCTTGAAACAGCATTCAAGGGCCTGAAAATGTCATGTTTATGCTCTTTGGGCAAAATCTACATTTTCTACATTTTAAGAGCTTTTAACCTGTGTTCCACTGTGTTCTATATCATGCTTCTGATTACGGAAATAAAGGCAGTATAATTTATTGATTATTAACTATATGACAATGGTTTATGTGTTTTATCTTCCATTAGACTCCTACATAGTAATGTATATAGATAAAGAAACTATGTCAGAGTGGTTAAATAATTTCTCCAGTCTCATACACCTAAAGGGGTAGAGATGAAACTTATGTCTAGGTTTGCCAGATGCACAGAGCTTATTCTTGTTACTCTATGCTATGTTATTTAGCTTGCTAAAGATTAGACTATGTGTATCAGATAAAGGAAATTAAGTATTGGTCTTTAAGCTCAAATATCTTAAAATGCAGTTTGCAGGATAAGGCATATTCAAAAAGAAAAAGAGAAACATAGTTGGGTGTCTGTTATGCATTAAATAACTACCATTGACAATATGCACTGCCTCCATCAAATGGAGAGACAGCATGAGAATGGGTTACTCAGGAAAGGCTCTTAGCAGAGGGTACTTGATATAGGGTTAGAATAGAAAAGATTTAAGTGAAAAGCTTACAGGACACAATAGTAATGAAAATACTGTGAACAACATACATGGACATTTTCACCTTCAGTATAAGCCGTTCACTGAGCTCCCGAGATGGCTTCTGTCTCTGGTATCCATAGACCAAAATATACTTAATCTTTCTCTATGTTGCCAGTGTGGCAAATTATCATAATATCAACCTCTCTGTGTGGAGAAAACACATAATATATAGAGACAATAAATATTGTCATAGTAAAATTGTTATATCAATATCAAACTTTCCCTATTGTTAGCTATGCTTTCACTGTGACTGTTCCAAAATTCAGATGTTGCCAATGTAATTGTATTAACAGGTGGGGCGTTTCAGTGGCGACTAGGCTAAGATGCTCCTTCCCTTCTGAATGGAATTTAGGTCTCTATGAAAGAGGCTTTATACAATGTTAGACTAGTTTGCCCTTCTGCCAGCTGGCATGTGAGGACACAGTGTTCCTTCTGCCAGGTGAGAATTCATTGTTAAATGTGGCATCTTGGAAGCAGAGAAGAGACCCTCACCCAACAACTGAACCTGCCGTGGTCTTGGTTTTGGACTTGACAGACTCCAGAACAGAAATAAATAGATTTAAAAAGAAATAAATTTATGTAGTCTATAGTATTTTGCTACAGCAACATAAATGGATGTAATTAGAAAATATATATATCAGTAAGGGAAAAATATATTTTCTACAGATAAAAATTAATATAATTATTTCATGTGAAATCAAATTTAAATCTTCTACGTCTTAGGAAGAATGAAGGATGCCTTTAAATAATGGCCAAAAGAGTAAGTGGCAGACTCTGGAGCGAAAAGATAAATTGAAATATCAACTTAGTTGAAACCGCTACCCCAATTCTATACTTCAGAGCATATATGGAGAAAATACTATCATTGGTTCATTAAAGTAGGATTATTTGAGGATACACACAGTTTAAACTCTGTATTCCATCGTTTAAACATATGTCTGGAGTGTTTACTACGTGCAGATAATATGCTAAGTACTAGACACAAAATGTTGAGTGAAAACAGCTACATTCCCTGCTCACTACATGCAAATGTAGGTGGATGACAGAAATGAAATGTTAAAATCTTGCAAGCAAATGCAAAATTTAAAACTGTGAAAAGTTTTTGGAAGCATTACAAAAGAAAATCAGAGAGGGACCTGATTTAGTGTGGGTCAGATTTGATTTAAATTAAAATTCAAGAGATGATACTAAAGAGAGAAAACACATGAAGGAGCTGATTTATGATAGAGAAATGGACATTTAAAGTAATTGAAGAGTATCCTTGTGGGAGTAGAAGAGGTGATAGAGAGAGGGAAGCATTTTATAGCTCCAGAGGCCAGTGGGGCCAGGTTGTATGCTTCATCAGACAGGTTAAAAATGATGTGATTACATTGGCATAATAGATGGATTTTGAATAGATGGTTAATATAATCAGATTTTGCTTTCATTTATTTATTCATATTTTTCATATTTTTTTAAAGAAATCACTCTGGCTCAAGTATGGAGAATGGACTGATGGGTGGCCAAAGGCTGATTGTGACACACATGGTGAGATGTGAGGGCTGACTGGGTTGAAGGGAATGGTGGATGAGCAGAAGTCTTGGGTTCAAGAGAGAAACACAAGAGCTTCTGCTCTCTGGGAAAAAGACGAAGAGCAGACACTTCTCCCCCCGTCTCTCAGTGAGCAGGAAGGACAGGACTTGAGACAGATAATACGGAAAACCCTGGGAAGGTAGTGAGTGAGCCTCTGAGGGAAGAAGGCAGCTTGGGTAGAGAAGGTTCACTGCTCTGGGCGTGGAGGGTTTTGAGCAGAGTGCTTGCTCAGGTAGTGTTTCTATTTCTTCTCCTTCACAGTGACTAGTTGGAACTTTGTTCAATCACCAATGAGTAGAGAAAAGAGCAGAGTGCTTGCCCATGAGGGCCCCAGTGCCTGCAAGAGACATGGTAGCCATGCAGGCATGCAGAGGCCCTTAAGGGCTTCCTGCTGTCTCCTGACTGGCCTGGCAAGGAAAGCAAAGGTCGTAAAAGGTCAGTGCCCAGGACAATGCAAGAGGGGAGGAGATATTTTTCTAGTTGCAGTATCCCCTGTGACTGAGGACTGAAATCAAGAACCATCAAAGTCAGGCTGTGGCACCAGAGGGGCCACTGCCTGAACCACCAGCTCTCTGCCCTCAATTCATAAAGATCGACAGAGTGAGACATTAAGATTTGCCCCTCCCCTTCCCCCACGAATATGTAAACAACTAATACAGCTATTCCTGAAAGGAAAAACTAAGCAATGCATCTAGGATTTGAAAAGTAGACGGTAAATATTCTATAACAAATAACATACACTAGATTAAGATAAAATATAATGAATTTATTAAGGTTTTGGAATAAGTCTCTAATACCTAAGATACAATGTAGGCTATGTTAACGAAAAGTGAATACAAATATTTCTCTTTCTTAAAAAGAACCAATTACAAATAGCATGTACCCATTAAATAATTAAATCGATGTGATAACAGAAAATACAGAGCCAGAGACTACATTTGGGAATGTATCTCACGTGTCATCAGAAAGAAATAAGTGAAATTATAAAAGAAGAAAACAGTTATAAAGCCTAGAATTGTGAACAGTAGCATCTAAAAACAGGAGTTCCAGAATTCAAAGAAAACGTATGGAGGCAATATTTGAATGAATAATAATTGCCGTAATTAGACAAATAGAGACTTCAGCAGCAAAAAACACAGGACTCTAAAAAAATAGAAAACAAACTGAAAAGACAAAAGAGAAAACTAGCAACTGAAAAATATATTCACAGAGTAGAAAGAATCACATAACCCCAATTTCTTAGCTCTGAGTATGGCATTAAGTAGACAATAAAGTAGCATTTACAGTAAGAAAGAACTTTGAAACCAGATATTCATGTCCACCAAATTATATCTAGAAATGTCAGAATGAAATAATATATTTTCAAAGTCACAAGAAATTTATCCCACAAAGACATACCTGAAAAATACTCCTGGACAAAACACTAATGAGCTCAGTTATCTACTCAAGATCTGAGAAAAAAATCCAGAGCTAGCTAAACATATAAAGAGATAACTTGAACTATTCTTGACAAATTTCTGTAAGTTTTAAATTACATAAGAATTCTTCAACATCATATACTGTGAAATTAATTGCATGCAAACATTTAAAAAATCTCTACTAAAGAGTATAAATGAAATTATAAATAAATAGAGAAACATGGCTTGGTCATGATTGGCCAAATTTTATGTTTTAAATTTAATTTAAATTTATTACTGTTACTTTCTTTTTAATTACTGTCTGAACGTAAGGTATTTAAAATATTTTTGGCAGAATATTTTGAAATAAAACAATTTAAAGATTTCTTTAAAAAGTAAATGACACTGAATGGTCAGGGCTGTTTTAAAAATAAAGTTTAAAATTGGTAACATATATAATCACTGACTGTAAAGTATAGTAACTAAAATATTTTTTACTGATACAGTAGCAGATCTGGAAATTAAATATATGACAGAAATGATACCACAAGTCGATAGAGAACAAGCAGCTTGCTGGTATTTGGTGTTAAAAATGAGACAAAATTTGGAAACCTATTGGAAATTTACACTACAGTATATAGATTCCAAGTAGATTGAATTATGAAAGATGAATAAAATTTTAAATTCTGTAGAAGCCTATTTCTGTGGTTTTGTGATAGAAAATAATGCCTACTAATATTGAGCAACATTTTGTATCTATTTCTTCAATAGTATTTTTTTTTTGTTAAAATGAAAGTGCATTGGATAAATTTCCAGATGACAGGGTTTTATCATGTCTGAAGCTAATAAGAAACTTTTATCTATTTATGAGATTTTTAAAAATGTGTAAAAAGTGCAAATAAAAGTTCACAGATGAGGAATTGTACTATTTGTTTTAATTAGAGAGCTTAAAACACTTTATAGTCATCAGAATGACAAACATGTAAGTTGAGTAAAACAGAATATTGATAAGCAAGTGGGAAAATAGGTACCTTATGCACTGCTAGTAAAAGAGTGAACCCGCACAGACATTTTATAGGATAATTTTGAGGAAGATAGTTAAATTAAATGTGCCCATACTGTCCCACCTATTAAATCCCGTCTGGTACATTGATCCATGAAAAACTCTTCCACAGATCCAAAATATGTATGTATCAGGATGAGCATAAGAATAGTCTTAGAAAGCAAAGAGTTGCTAGTAACTTACTTGTCCATTACTGGAAAAATGAATAAAGCAATGAGGCTGACACATTCTGAGGAAGCACGAAATTAACAGAGAAACATAACAACCCTTAAAAGAGGTTCAGTTAAAAGAAGAAACAAGATAACAATTATACCTCTAAATATTTTATTGAACTTACACAAAAATTATTTAAAAATTCCAGTATACAAAACTTCAAAGAATATGTATTAAATGCACTAAAATAACTGACAACCATGATGGCAGCCAGCAAATGGAATTAGAGGTAAAGAGAAAAATAAATAAAACACAACACTTGAGGGACTTTGTATGGGCCAATGATCGTAGTGTGTCACGAATTCAGAACAGAGTGATTATGTGATATGTAAAAAGAACAATAATGCTTCCACACATTCACAGCCAAGCTTAAATTTGTAAAGTGAGAGAAGCAAGGAAAAGAGACATTTAATTAATTAATTTATTTTCATTTTTTATTTTTGAGACAGAGTCTCACTCTGTTGCCTAGGTTGGAGTGTAGTCGTGTGATCTCAGCTCACTACAGCCTCTGCCTCCCGGGTTCAAGCAATTCTCTTGCCTCAGCCTCCCAACCAGGTAGGACTAGAGATACACACCACCATGCCCAGTTAACTTTTGTATTTTTTAGGTGGGGTTTCACCATGTTGACCAGGCTGCTCTTGAACTCCTGACCTCAAGTCATCCACCCACCTCAGCCTCCCAAAGTGCTGGAATTACAGGCATGAGCCACCGTGCCTGGCCGAGATACATTTTTAATAGAGAATATCCTGCCGTATCTGAGGCTGCTCAGAAATTAATTAAGATCAGGGCTGATCAGGAACCAGAGAATTTATAAACATGAGAACTATCAGTTAAATCAGCAAGATCAATCTCCATGAATTTATGTGGTTTGGTTATTTTTGGAATAGTCTGAGGAACACTGGGAAAATAGGCAAGCTTTTGTGAAGTGCCAATGGGAAGGAGAAGACCCATATTTTAGTGATAAATATTCCTGTTACCTGGAATTTGTTTGTATTTGTCACAAATGCTCATAAGAGTGTAAGGTGTTGAAATGGATGAGAATTTCAGAAACAAGGCATCAGCATGTGCAATAGTTCTGTGGAGAAATTTAAGATAAAAACATAGAAAGCCACAGTGGTAGGACAATGAGGAGAAGGAAGCATAACAGAACAGTACAAAGCTCAAGTCAGATGACTACGGTCCTGGCTATTTCTACTAAAGTGCTTCATTATTACAACACAGGGAAATGTATGTTGTAGTGGTATTCATTTTGATTGTTGAACTTGATTGCCATAACCCTTGTGACCATTGTCAATACAAAAAGGCCATCGTATAAACAACATCAAGTCTCAAAATAATGGAAATAACATAAAAAGTCAGAGATTTAGTCTAACAGAAGCATAGAGGAGATCTCAATAAAAGTATTTAAATTGTCTTTAAAGCGATAGAGTATGTTGCGAGCCTAGGGAATTTAGCTGAAATTTAATTGAAAACACTAACTTATCTAATAAAAAATGCAAATATAATTTTTTCTAAAAGAGAAAACATTACAAAAATACAATTTACAGAGCCAACATTGGTAGCACTGGGGAAGAAAATATTTTGGGATAAAGACTTGCTTTGTCTGGTTGCAGAGATTAATTCATCTTTGTTGGAGTCAGATATATTTGTATCTTATAACTTAATGCCTGTAAATATTTGAATTGTAGCCTACTCCTCCCACTGGCCCATTTTATGTTTAAAGTCACTAAAGAGAACTCTGATAATTTGCCTCATATGTAGATGTTAGAGACAGAATATGCTGGACAAATAGGATGGCTGGTTTATTGTTAGGTCTATTTATCTTTGTAACAGATTGAAAGGCATTTTTAATTTAGACATCAATCTTGAGTCTTGGCTAATGTGACTCTCTCCTTAAGAAACAGGGCTGTAGTGCAGATGCTGACTGAATCAAGTTTCTCAGCTCTCTGGGATAAGGCCAGACTGTGACTCCCAGCAAATAAATTTGGGTAATTGCCTTATGGCAGATCTCCTGGGAGACAGTCATCACTTTTTTCCTCACCTCTCTCACTTGACATCCACTGGCATTGGAATATGCAGCACATTTTCTCATCTTTAAGAGCTCTTACAAGAATTAATGACAGAGCCATAATTGTGGAACAAATATTTATTCTGAATAGGCTATTCACTTAAAATATTACGGTCAACATCATTTAGAAGAGTAACTAAAGGAAAAAAAAGTTAAGTAACTTGATTAATCTCATAAATTAATTTTTCTACTGGAAAGAACAACACAGTTTTGATTTCACTAATATTTTTTATCAGGAAGAAATATATTGGTCAATTAGACTCCTAGCCAAAATGAAGTAATAGAAACTGGATTTACTCTTCTGCTTGAAACAATTTAAAACAAAAAAACATATAAAATGTATAAAACAACGGTTTGTAACACACTGGACACAGTGACCCCTAGAAGCAGACAATTAAAAAAAGTAAGTCCTAGAATTGCCACAGTTACTGCTTTGAGAGTTTCCTTGTCTGGGGGCAAAGAGAGCGTATTAGTTTTCTATGGCTGCTGGAATCATTCCCACAAAATAAATGGCTTAAAAGAACTTAAATTTATCTTGGATTTCAGTGTGTTAAAAGTTCAACCTGGCTCTTAGAACTATAATCAAGATGTGAGCACATCTGCATTACTTTCTGGAGGTCCCTCTAGAAAGTTTCTTTCCCTGCCTTTCCCAGCTTCCTTGGCCTTCTCACATTTCTTGTCTTGTGCTCCTTTGGTCTTTGAAAATCGCAACTGTGGGTCCAGTCATTCCCACACTGCGTCACTGTGACCTTCTTTTCTGCCTGTTTGTCCTTTTATAAAGACTTTTGAAATTACATGACTTCCACTCAGAAAATCTGGATAATCTCACCTCATAAGGTCAGATGTTCAGGAATCTTATTTCCATCTACAACTCCAATTCACATTTGCTGTGTATTGTAACGTATTCACAGGATTTATAGATTACAACATGGGCATCTCTAGAGGGCATCATTATTCTGCCTACAGCAGAGAGAAAACACAAGCAGAGGCTTCAACCTCTGCAAGTTGAGGAGGTGTAAACTGAGAGTCTAAGGAGAACAAAGTATCTTAGAGTTCATAGGATAGATGATGTATGAGAGAAAACCACAGGGAAAGAATTCTAGATGTCAGCAGAGAGCTTCCCTTAGCTATTACTCTGATTAATACATGTGAGTAAACTGCAGGGTGCTGGAGAAAGAGCTACTCTAAAGTGTGAGTCCGGACATTTACCACAGAAAACCTGGGGCAAGAAACATTGCCTAATCAGACTATCCCAAAAGTAAGACTTAAAATACTTGGAGAATTTGATAGAATACACAGAAGTGGTTTTGTCTTCAATAATGGAGGATAATTAGCCCTCTATTGACAAGTACTCAGATTCCATCTCAAAAGCAAGACCTAGAAATATTGTACAGTTTTTATATGGTTAGGCTTTGTGTCCCCACTCAAATCTCACTTTGAATTGTAGTTCCCATAATCCCCATGTGTTGTGGAAAGGGCCCTGTGGGAGGCAATTGAATCATGGAGGTGGTTTCTGACATGCTGTTGATAGTGAGTGAGTCATCATGAGATATGATGGTTTTATAAGGGGCTTCCCCATTTGCCACTCATTTCCCTCTCCTGCTACCATGTGAAGAAGGATGTTTTTGCTTCCCCTTCTGCCATGATTGTAAGTTTCCTGAGGAATCCCCAGCCACGCAGATCTGTGAGTCAATTAAACATTTCTTTTATAAATTATGCAGTCTTGGGTAGGTCCTTATAGCAGTATGAGAATGAAAATCCGAGTATCTTTTTTTTTTTTTTTTTTTTTTTTTTTTTTTCAGAGACAGGATCTTTCTCACTCTCTCACCCAGGCTGGAGTGCAGTGGTGGGATCTCAGTTCACTACAGCCTCTGCTTCCTGGGTTTGAGTGATACTCCTGCCTCAGCCACCTGAGTAGTTGTGACTACAGGCGTGTGCCACCACACCAGGCTAATTTTTGTACTTTTTGTAGAGATGCTGCCCAGGCTGGTCTTGACCTCCTGAGCTCAAGTGATCCTCCCACCTCATCCAACCAAGGTACTGGGACTACAGGCCTTTTCCACCGTGCCTAGCTCAATATCATACAGTTTCTAATTAATTCCACACTAATTAAGGTCAAGTGTGTTTATAAACACATAAAAACATCTAGCACTCAATAAAGTAATATTCAAAATGTATGATATTTTGTCATGCATCAAACTACAGTGGGTAGTACAGAAAGAAACTACAATGGGTAAGATTAAAAAATGTAATGGATATAATTGATGTCATGTTAGACATACAAAAATGAAAAGATTAATGAGCTTGGAAATATAGCAGTAGAAACTTCCAAATGAAATACAGAAAGAAAAGAGTGCAAAAAATGAACAGAGCCTCAGTGAATATTAGATAACTTTAAGAAGACTAATACACATTGAATTGCATTCTCAGAAAAAGGGTAGTGTAAAAAATATTGGGAGAAAGAATAGCTCAAGTTTTCCAACTTTGTGTATACCATAAACACTCAATGAGCCCCAAGCAAATGAAAATGGAAGAAAATTATACTAAAGCAAATCATAATCAAATTGGTGCCAACTGATAAAGATAAGCTTAAAAGCAGACATAGAAAAGGAACTGGAGAGACAAAGTTATGAAGTGATCACTTTTTCTTGTTTGTTTGCTTGCTTACATTTGGTATCAAAGTGACGAAGAAGTAGTGAAGTAATATCTTTAAAGCATTAAGAAAAATTGCCTAGAATGTTATACTTAATAAAAATGTATTTTGCAAACAATGATGAAATAATAACATATTTATACACACTGAAAGCATAGATCACTGGCAACCCACTCGAAAAGAAGTGCTAGAGAAAGCCCCATAAACAGAAGGAAAATCATAGCAGATAAAATATATATCTATTACAGCAATGAAGAATATAAAAAAGGTCAAATGTAGGAATAAATATATATTGTTTCTTATTATTCAGATATATTTAAAAGGTAACTGACTGCTTAAAAAAATCATATTTTAATGTAGTATGTGTTTTATAATGTATATAAAAGTAAAATGTATGACAACAATAAGATAAAAGCTGAGGTGGAAAAAATGATGTGTTCTACTGTAAAATTCTCACACAATCCACAAGTAGTATATACATTTGAATACAGACTGTGATTAGTTAAAAATAGCTACTTTAGCTGCGTATCTACCATCGGATCTTCAACAAAACTGACAAAAACAAGCAATGAGGAAAGGATTCCCTATTTAGTAAATGGTGCTTGTAAAATTGGCTAGCCGTACACAGAAAATTGAAACTGGACCCCTTTTTTACACCCACAAAAACCAACTACAGATGGATTAAAGACTTAAGTGTAAAACCCAAAACTGTTAAGATGAAAAATCTAGGCAATACCATTCAGGACATAGGCACAGGCAAAGATTTCATAATGAAATCACCAAAAGCTGCTGCAACAAAAGCAAACATGGAGAGATGGGCTCTAACTAAACTAAAGAACTCTCCACAGCAAAAGAACCTATCATCAGCGTGAACAGACAACCCACAGAATGGGAGAAATCTTTTGCAATCTATCCATCTGACAAAGGTCTGATATCCAGAATCTACAAGGAATATAAGCAAATTCATAAGAAAAAACAAATAAACAAACCCATTAAAAAGTATGCAAAAAACATGAACAGACATGTCTCAAAAGGAAACATTTACGTGGCCAACAAACATATGAAAAAAAGCTTAACATCACTGATCATTAGATAAATGGAAATCAAAACTGCAATAAGATACCATCTCATGCCAGCCAGAATGGCCGTTATTAAAAAGTCAAGAGACAACAGATGCTGGCAAGGTGGCGGAGAAATAGAAACACTTTTACATTGCTGGTGGGAATGTAAATTAATTTAATCATCATGGAAGACCGTGTGGTGATTCCTCAAAGATCTAGAACCAGAAATACCATTTGACCCAGCAATCCCATTGCTAGGTATATACCCAAAGGAATATAAATCATTCTATTACAGAAATCCATGCACACATATGTTCATTGCAGCAAAGACTTGGAATCAATCCAAATGCCCATCAATGATAGACTGGGCAAAGAAAATGTGGTACATATACACCGTGGAATACTATGCAGCCATA
The DNA here is from genome assembly GCA_004027715.1 of Plecturocebus donacophilus. NCBI lineage: Eukaryota > Metazoa > Chordata > Mammalia > Primates > Pitheciidae > Plecturocebus > Plecturocebus donacophilus. The sequence goes on from PVKP010010218.1 coordinate 61,238, forward strand.
AGAAAAAAATGAGGTCATGTTCTTTGCAAGGACATGGATGGAGCTGGAAGCCATTATCCTCAGCAAACTGAAGCAGGAACAGTAAACAAAACACTGCATGTTCTCACTTATGAGTGGGAGTGGAACAATGAGAACACATATACAGAGGGAGGGAAACAACACACGCTGGGGCCTGTTGGGGGGTAGGGTTGGGGGAGGGAATGCATTAGGAAAAATAGTCAATGCTTGTTGGGCTTAATACCTCGGTGATGGGTTTATAGGTACATCAAATCACCAGAGTACACGTTTACTATGTAATAGACCCGCACATCCTGCACATGTACCCTATAACCTGAAATAAAAATAAATTTTTCTTTAAAAATGCTACTTTAACCTTTGCCTGGAGAGAAAATATGTGATGATAGGTTACCATTGTATTGTGAATTAATAAATTTAATTTCACTTTTAAAATAATGACTTTTTTTTCTGTCTCTAAGAAGTTCATTTTTATTGGGTGATACCAACACGGAAGCAAATTTATCAAGGCAACAGATGCTCAAATTGTGAGACATCCTTTCAACAGCCTACTGTTATTTCTCTCAGGTAGCTCTGCAGTTTGCACTACCTTTCTTCCTCTTGCTTTTTTTCCTCCTTATTCAGGTTATTATTCCTATTTGTTATTTATAGCACATCGGCATTGGTATAAAATCAACATATGGACAGGTCTTTGTCTATTTTATTTACTGCTATATCCCCACCTATAATAATGCCTGGCTTATATTAGTTATTCAACAGATATTTGCATTATCTTTTAAGCACACATTTTATTATTACCGAGTAATAGCTTATTAAATGCTTTGCTTTTTCAAAAATTGATCTCTGAATATCCTTGGAAAACATAGAAATCAGCCTGATTAACATCAGCTACTTTTTCTTTTTTCAGTGGCATAACCTGTTGCTGTCTATGCCTACATCTCTTCATTGAGGTATAATTCACAATAAAGCTATTTCCCTCTTATTTATGATGATGAGATGTGGGAAAAGAGTTTTCCATTTTTTTTCAGAGATGTGTATAATCATTCCAAGAGATTGTTTAATCAGAACTCCGCTGACAGCACCAGATTTGTGAATGATGTAAATCATCCTATGTCCGGGTTAGCTGCCTCTCTCCTTTACAGCTTTTTTTTTACCAAAATCTTTCAAATGGTGCTTATGGAAGCTGCTTCTTTTTTCTGAAGATTTCTTCTCTTCTCTTTCCATGGTTCTTTTACTTTTGCTTTTGTTGAGGCTCCTTTTTTGACCTGAGAGCAAGAATCTTCAGTGGATCAAGAATTTTTCTTTTAAATGTCAAGTCCAATCCCTCTGTAGAAAGGAGGTATGATATATAATTCAAAATAGACGGAAGAGAGTAGTTCAAGAAATTCCCCATTTCTGGGTATTAACTACTTTCTTCTATAATATGTTAATACATGCATTTCTAATTTGGTAGAATTATTTCAATGTAAAAGTGGTATGTCCATTGTTTCTCTGATGCCTTTTTTTTTTTTTTTTTTTTTTGCTGAAAACCACTTGTCCTACATTATGCTCTGAATAAAATCACAAAGTCTTTGCCAACCAAAGTTTCATAATCTTGGATTTGCCCTGGTTGTGGAGTAAAGTTAGAGGTAAGCTGCAGAAACAAAGATAATTTTATGAGCCCTTTAATCATCTCCAGTCTATTATTTCAAATCTCTTTTAAGCCTCATTGGCAATCATTTTTACTTGGTTTCACAAAAGAGATTTTCTTCTGTTTCCCACTTATGTATAATTAATTTATACCTTTTCATAGTACTTCTCAAATATATTTTATTAGGAGTGATTTTTTTTTCTATTTCACATTTACTTTTATTATTTCCTTCAAATCCCAAATGCATTTGTCCTTCCAGAAGGCTCCTGAATACTCTGTCCTCCTTAGTAGTCTGTCCTTTTTGTAACCAACCCCTCATTATAGTCTCTTTACAAGAGTTTCGTTATATTGGTTTGTTTTCTTGTGTACTTGATTGATCCACTAGTTCAACTGCTTATTTCAAAGGACAAGATTATCAGTTCAGGTAACACATATTCTTTAATGTGTTTCTTTTTTCTGGAATCTTACCTTGGTCTCTTAACCATGCCTAGCATTTGTCAGAAGAGGTACTGGAAGAGAGAATGAGACTCAATTAAAGTATTCACATTATCACAAAGGAAAAGAAAAGAAAACATATAATTTAAGTTGTAGTTACTATACGTAATATATAATGAATTTCAGCTCAATAAACACATATTTCTCTGAATATATCCGGATAAGACATATTATTATGCATTTAAAATTCTTTCAATGTAAAGGTAATGGATTCAAACAGCATGGATATAATGCCTCTGTCCCAATCATGATAGATATTTCATTTTGATGTAATTTCTTTTCCTTCAAGATACTGCAATTGAAAATAAAATAAGTGGGTGACAGGTGTTTCTCTCTTACTCCTCCAGTGTTCCTTTGCCATTCCAGCTGAGCAATCTCATAAAAATGTCAGCTTTCCACTGGCAACGCATGCTGCACCTGCCTGCCATGTGCTTAGTGACTACTAACATTTATATGTCGCTGTATTCCAAGTCAAATAAATTGATAAAATGCAACTCAAAAATGCACCACATTGCATCGCTAATGCTTTTTAAGTAGAAATATTTTTTTTCTCAGTCTTAATGCAAAAAGGCCATTTCTTATTCTATTCAGTGAAAACAAGACCACTTCAATATTTAATTTGGAAAATGGTACTAAAAATATTAAAATAAAATATATGCACTTAAACAGACAACCCAAGAGTCTTTAGCTACTTTAGCATTGTGTACTGCTGCCGCGGAATATGCTAATCCTGCTAAGATTTGATTCTCTACTAAGGCTCCTACAGGTAAATAATCTGTCAGTTCATTCCATTTCCATTAGAGACATAAGAAGCCGTAGGTGATGGTCGGAAAGTAGCATTAGCACACTGATGTATGCAAATGATGATTTGGCCGTGCCTTTCATTTTCATGAAAATTTTACTTACTTGCCATCTGACTTTTTTTAAAACTCTGCTTGCTTTCATGTAACAAATGTTTTACTCGATTTATCAGAAGTATCTAAGAAAAAACTTCTAAATTGCCCTTGTGAAAAAATGTTTCCAAAATAATAAGAAAGACATATTCTTAAAAACTAATAAAAGAGATAACAATGAAGTGGGTTTAGTGAAGTCTAATTTAAGAAAACAAAGTTAAATAGACAGTTTAACATTTTAAGTCTGTGCTTTGACTTCTTTATACATTGGGATATTAACCCCTTGTGAGATGTATAGTTTCAAATATTTTCTCCTACTATGTAATTCTGTTTACCCTTTGTTGATTGCTTATTTTGCTGTGTGAAAGATTTTTAATTTGCTGTCATCGCATTAGTCTATTTTTGTTTGTGTTGCCTTGGTTTGTGATGTCATATTCGCAAAATTCTTGCCCAGGCCAAGCTCATCAAGCATTGCTGTTGTGTTTTCTTCTAGTGCTATCATAGTTTCAGGTCTTACATTTAATTCCTTACTCCACTTCGAGCTGATTTTTTATATGGTAAGAGGTAAAGTTTAATTTGATATTTCTGCATGTGAATATCTAGTTTTCTCAAAAAATTTATCAAAGAAACTCTCCTTTTCCCAGTGTGTATTCTTGGCATTTTTGTCAAAAAAAGTTGGCTGTAAATGCAGATGATTCTGGGCTCTCCATCTTGTTGCATTGGTCTATCCAGCTGTTTTTATGCCAATATCATGCTATTTTGGTTACTACAATTTTGTAGTCTATTTTGAAGTCAGATAGTATGAGACCACTAGCTTTTGCAATAATAATAATAGTAATAACCTAATTAAAAAATAAGCAAAATACCTGAATAGACATTTCTCAAAATAAAATATACAAATGGCCAAAAAATATGTTATAAATACTCAACATCACAAATCTCTTTTTTTTTTTTTTAAGAGAAAGAAAGAAGTAGAATAAAAGAAAAAAGAAAGAGACAGAGGGAGAGAGAACGAGAATCTTGCTCTATTGCTCAGGATTTCATTTAAATCTGTGAAATGCTTATGCAATTACTAAAAAGTGATTTATTTCCTATTATGTGATCACTTTTAGAATAGGTATAATATAATATTGAAAAAAATATATGTTTTG
>PVKP010010219.1:0-26020 GCA_004027715.1 Plecturocebus donacophilus
TCCCATTACTGGGTATATATCCAAAGGATTATAAATCGTTCTACTATAAGGACACATGCACACGAATGTTCACTGCAGCACAGTTTACAATAGCAAAGACCTGGAACCAACCCAAATGCCCATCAATGATAGACTGGACAGGGAAAATGTGGCACATATACACCATGGAATATTATGCAGCCATCAAAAATGATGAGTTTGTGTCCTTTGCAGGGACATGGATGAATCTGGAAACCATCATTCTCAGCAAACTGATGCAAGAACACAAAATCAAACACCACATGTTCTCACTCATAGGCGGGTGTTGAACAATGAGAACACATGGACACAGGAAGGGGAGCACTACACACTGGGGTCTATTGGGGGAAAATAGGGGAGGGACAGTGGGGGGTGGGGAGTTGCAGGGAGATAGCATGGGGAGAAATGCCAGATATAGGTGAAGGGGAGGAAGGCAACAAATCACACTGCCACGTGTGTACCTATGCAACAATACTGCATGTTCTTCACATGTACCCCAAAACCTAAAATCCAATAAAAAATAAGATAAGATAAAATAAAATAAAATAAAGAATCACTGTAACATATAATGTTCAGAATTCAGAAAAACATTAGTAAAATGTGTTTATGGAACATCACAATTGAAATAGACTTTTGTTCACTGACCAAAGGACTTTAATAAATCAGTCCATCTTGAGTTTGGAACAGTCAATATAATCACATTTAATGAATAAATAGTAAATTTTTTTGTGTGTACCTACCATATATGATTTAGTCACTCTTTTTTCTTTTGACAGGACTGGCAAAACAGGTGTTCTAGCTAATTGACGTTCAGGAATGATTTAAAAAGAACTATTTGCAGATATAGAATTGAATTAAAGTTAAGTTTGGAAATCTTCTGGCTCAACATTCTTATTTTATATGTATAAATATGGATGACAAGAGAGGCAAATATTCCTGCAGTGCATAAGGCTCCTTTGAAATCATCAGTAGTCCCGGTTGAGTACTTTTCCATAAATGTAAATAAAATTAAGCATAATAAAATATAATATATATATTCCATTCCTTTTTTAATGACTTTGAAATCACTTTGGAACTTTTATGTCTCAGATTCACCTAACAGAAATCTATATTGTATTTATTTACAGATGAATCTTACCTATCCAATGAAAGATAGGAGTTCTACATCCTTTAATTTCCTTTTCGCTTCTCTAAATAGTGTTTTGCCACCAATAGTCTGAGACTCAGGAAAAATTAATTAAATATATATATATATATATAAAACTAATAATTATATTGAGTACATATTGAATATACACTCAATATTCAATATAAAATTTGAGTACTTATTGAATATATGCAACGTATTAAGCAGTAATCTTAGGTAATGTTTTTACTCATCACAAAAATCAGATGAGGTAAGCACCATCTATTTATAAAAATGAGCAAATAACTAGCCTAGAGATACACAGCTAGCATGCGCTACAGATAGGACCTCAGTTGAGATCTTTCTGAGTTGACTATGAACAACCATCCTATCATAACCATTTCATTAGGAGGTTGTATTAGATACCTCTTATGTGCTACTTCACATCTTCCTGGTTTCATTTTTTACTTCAGCCACTGATAAGGCTCCCAGTTCCATGCAGGAGAAAGCTAACAGGGCCTTGCCTTCTGCCCCAGGCCTCTCTGATGCTACTGCATTAGATGAACCACTTAGCATTCATACATGTGCAACCAAGAAGTGCTGATGTTGGGGATACTTTAACCAATCAGAGACACGAACCTGTGCCTTCCCTTTTTCCCATGGGCAGTGTTGGGATATATTTCATAAAGATCCTGCGAAAGCCTCACAAGATCAGCATTTCCTGTAGGCATCCTGAGTTGCCTTCCCTCCTTTGTTTCACTACTACAGTCCCCCACTCCTGTTCCCTGGAACCATCTCCCAAATAAATAACTTATATGCAAGGCTTTGTCCCAGGCTCTGCTTTCGGTGGCATTCAGGATAAGAAGAGGCCATTTCCCTCACCAGCTGAAATCACCTTGTCTCTATCCCTGAGCTTTATGGAACTAATATGCAACAGCTAACATATTTTATCTGAAGAGGAAATCCCCTGTCTCCGATGGACCTGACTTCTTCATTTCCTGTGAATAGCAGAGCTATCTGCATCTGTAGGGTCTCAGGACCATGTTGAGAATATTTGTCTACCTCTGCTGGAAGCCCTTCTGATTAGTCAGGCTCCTTGAGTTGGAAACATAAGGATTTATAATGAAAAAGAATCACACAGTAAAAACAGAAAGAATGAAAAGAAAACAAACCAATAAAGAACCTATCCTATCAAAACATTTGAGGTTCTGGTATTTGCTGGCTTTGGAGGGAGTTCAAAATAAATGAAAGAAATGTGTATTTTATTAAATGCTAATATTTAGAAGATGTGGGGGGAAAAAGGAAGATAAATGCTTCCAATCATATTTGCAAATATGAGGCATCTCCTACTCCTTTCAACATGGTTAGGTATTTTCTTTGCATTTGAGCAAACTACACAGTTTGGGAAGTAATGTCTGGAACAGCCAAAAAATTGTACTAGGAGTAGCAAAGTTGCATGTGCATCTAACCAACAGAAATTACACCACATTATGTTCTCAGCCTAGATCACAATAAAATAATGAGCTTTCTCTAGTCAAGTTGCAGCTGCCCACCTGACTTACTCCACCGAAAGAACCTATTGCTTCTGATTCCACATAGACTGGTCTATAATAAACTCTATCCTTCCCTTGCAACATCTGCTGTTGTTAACATGATCTCTGTTTGTCTCGAAGTATAAATAGGCCCCAAATTTCAAAAGTTCAGAATACACTGAACCGTAACAGCATAGCTTCTTCCTTTTCTTCTTGGTAAGAGTGTTATCCCTCTCTTGGGTTTTGGAATTCATTTTAAAAACAACAATGAAATAAAGTGGAGAGGAAGAAGATTTAGAGGGTCAGAAGTACTCAAGGGGGTCAGAAATGAAGACTTCCCTTTGTTTTTGTTTTTAGTATTTTTGCAATAATACAGGTTGACCGTGAATTTAAACCATTTCTTACATACCCTTTTATCCACACTAAAGTGAGGAGTTTATCATCAAGATAAGTCAAAAGAAGAAAATAATTTTATTATTATTTTTTATTCAATACTCAAAGTGGTTTACAATGTTCAAATACACCAACTTTTTATTTCGCTTGAACAAAACATTTCTTATTCATTGTAATTAAAGCATTTGTTTCAAAAAGAGAAAACAGCTGATTCTTATCTTTCCTCCAATATAGGGTACTGATAAAGGGCAAAGTGCTGAGGCCTGACAGTCCTGTATTCCCAGCCTAGTCCTGCAATCAGCCAAATTGACTTCATTTCTCTGAAACTCAATTTACTCCTCTAAAGTGTGGATGAAATCAGTAATATTTTCACAGTACTGTTAAAGTAGTAGATGTAATAATGCATGTGAAATGTTTGATATGTGTGTTTAATAAATATTAGATGATAATGATTTTCCAAAGGCATAATTGGATCTTCCAATGTAACTGACAAAGCTTTATGTTCCAGTTATCTAAACTAAATCAGATATAGACAAAAATAAGTTTCATATGTATCTCCAGCTGAGGGTTTAAACAGATAAAATGATTAGAACAGTGTCTAGCACATTGTAAACACTTGATAAATGTTAGCTATTCATCACTATTATTAACATGTCATTAATAATGTATAATTATTCAGATTAGTATAATCAATTTACTGAATTACCTGTGCTCAGCAGGTGCAAGAGAGGAAATTTAGTCTTTCTAACCAATTCTTATTTAACTCATACTGTCAAATGATTTTTCTCAGATCCTAGATAAAACTCTAAGCAGATGACATAACTTTTTTGAATACTTTCAAATATGAGAAATTCCAATCCAATCTTATGCAAGCTCAAATCCTTTTGAAAATTTCTTCCTTCCCTCAGCCTGAGCCTGCCTCAGGCTGGAAAATCTGTGATGGGGAAAAAAAAAGTTTGGTTGGCTTTGGATCATTTTCCTTGACTCCTCCTCCTCCACACCCTATGAAAGCTTCTGGTTCTCCAGAGTTGAGCATGGGGCCTGGAGTTGAGAGAGGGAAGAGCAATATAAGACAGAAAAGGTCTGCCTTGAGTAAGAATACTGATAATCTAGCTTTCATTTTTGCAGATTTATATCTAGCTTTGATTTTTCGTGAGTTTTGCAGATATCTGAAACTGACTCCTTTTGGAATCAGGCCCTCCTGCAGGTCCTGCAGAGATTTACACTCAAGATCTGCAGTTGCTTGCCTGGCATGGACAATGCCTGTTCCTTCTGGCTGTTTAAGATTTCTCTGGTAGACTCTAGTGTCCAAGTTCTACCCTGCACTTGAGGTCACCTCACGCCTCTTGTATGAGTCTCTGTTAAAATAACCCATGATACACTCCCCTAACAGATACATATCTAGTCTACAGTTGGCCAGGTATCTCAGAAAGCTGAGAAAAGTGGAACCCTCTTTAGCACAAGTCACTTCAATTAGTCTCTCTCCTTCTTCGGGAATTGTATCAGACAATAATTCCTGTCTATCTGTAAACTCCTCCTTAGTGGTGCTTTAAAGAAAAACTCATTGCTGTGAGATATGAAAGCAAGCACTTCACTCTGCCTCATCAGAGAAGAGATGAAGAATTCATAACACATTAAAAAAAAAATAGGCAGGGGACAGTGGCTCATGCCTGTAACCCCAGCACTTTGGGAGGCTGAGGCAGGCGGATCACAAGGTCAGGAGTTCAAGAACAGGCTAGTCAACACAGTGAAACACTCTCTATGAGAAATTCAAAAATTAGGTGGGCATGGTGGCACCCACCTACAGTCCCAGCTACTAGGGAGGCTGAGGCAGGAGAATTGCTTGAACCCAGGAGGTGGAGGTAGCAGTGAGCCGAGATCATGTCATTGCACTCCAGCCTGGGTGACAGAGTGAGACCATCTCAAAAAGCAAAGATTTGTCTACAGATGATTCTCATAATAGTCCTCTTCCATCTTCCAATAAATGCTTACCTTCTTTTATATACCCTGGAAGTGCCTGATGGGCCAGATGAGCAGAAGCCACACTAAGTTTTAACCACTTCCTTTGCAAGATCAGTATAGGTGGTCTTAATCTGCACCGCCCAACACAGTAGCCGGTTACCATATATGGCTATGGAAATTTAAATTTTAATTAACCAAAATATAATAAATTATTCAGTTCCTCAACCTCACTAGTCCTATTTCACATGCTCAATGCCTACCTGTGGCTAGGCAGTTACCATATCGGATAGAACCAATATGGAACATCTCCATCACTGTAAAAAGACTACACGTGTAGGCAGAGCCAGAACTCTGGAACGTCGCCTCAGAAAGTGAATGTTTTGTCATCTATTATTTTGTTCGCAGATCTTCTCAGATCTTGGACCCCCTGCTGAAGTTACAATAGAAGAGGGGAAAAAATCACATTTGCCAATCTGTTACAGAGTCAGTAAGTAAAGTTTTAGCATCTGAGTTCTGGCTAGGAATATGTCTGAACACATGAATACCAGACCATTTTCACAATGTTAAAATATGGGATTAATTAGAATTCTTAAGATTGAGCTCAAGTCTAAAAAAAGTCCACTCTGGCAGAGTAAGCATCTCCATCCTTTCTAACTCCGTGATGTAACACAGAAGAGCCTTTACCAAAGCTAGTCTCCTTTATATTTATGGTCTTTCGTAGTTTAGGAATTGTCTCTTTTCTAAAAGCAACTCTGAAAAGTAGGCCGAACAGATATTATTATGCCCATTTTTCCAATGAGGAAATGGGCTCAGGGAGCTTAAATCACTTGCCCAAGTTTACGATCCAATAACTGGGAGAGTCAGGTATTCCCAACCCTCCTTCTGCTTCATTATGCTTCTTCCTGAAAAGCAGAAAAAATTCAGAACACAAATTCCCTCTGACATGCAGAGAAAGCAGGCATTTAAAACTGAACCACTGCCAGGTGCTGTGGCTCACACCTGTAATCCCAGCTTTTAGGGAGGCAGAGGAGGGAGGATAGCTTGAGCCCAGGAGTTAGAGACCTGCCTGGGCAATACAGTGAGACCCCATTCTCCACAAAAAGCCATACACAAAAAAAAACAAAAACAAAAACAAAAAAACTGAACCACTGTCAAAGGCCATAACAATTTTGATTTGTGACTCATGTATATTCTTCCACATACCAAGTATCCCTAGAATTAAAATTAAGGGCTACTTTATTAGCAAAATGTTGAGAACAACCTGGTCTGATGAAGAACAGGAAACACATACTAGAGCCTCTCCATGTCCCTTAACAAAATTGGGAGCAGGGTTTTGGTCATTTTTAGCTCATTTCTGCTTTGCCATTCTGCATCTCCATGTCTTTTACTCAACAACATTAACAGAGTCAATGCCAACCACTTGGGAGGACCTGGGAAGAAATGCAGCATCTACTAGAAAGAGACATTTAAATGCAGAGTAGGGTGATGAATGTCACAGACACTGATACTCATCTATACAGAGGAGCTCTTTGTTCATTTTTTTGTAACCAGATTCAATAAAGAAGAAAAATAAGAAGTGCATAAGAATGAGAAACACCAAATTCAAGACAGTTATATCTGAGAAAGGACAGGGAAGAAAATTCAACTGGAGTCCAGAAATCTAAAAGGGACTTGAATTGTCTTCATAAGTTTGGAAAATTTTACTTCTAGAAATGCATACTGGCTACATGGGTGTTCGTTATACTATTAAAAAGTGGAATTCTTCAAAATCAATTTTTAAATTTTTAAAAGGTTACTAAAGGCACATTTGCTAAAACAGATTATTTCTACAGGTCTTTTAAGGTCTCATTTGTTGAGAAAACAATCTTACTTATAGTGTTGGAAGTATTTTGTATAATAAGGCCAACAGAAGACCAAAAGCTAGAATGTTCTCTGAATAAGGCTGGGTTTGCCTAGATGTGTTAATAAAAGAGAGCTGTGAAATTACAATAATTTTCATTTAGCTTAACCCCACCCTTCATATAAGTCATTAGCATACTCTTGATCTAGATGGAGGAGCTAAGGGGAGATAAATCAATTATCTGAAAATATTTGAAAAGCATTATCAACTTTAGCAAGCTTTCAAAATTGTGTAAGTACACAAATGTAATACAATGGCTCAGGTTCATTGATAGGCAGAGGCACCAGGAAGGGGTGCCCATTCTCACTTCAGGGTCAGGAAAGGCTTCACAGAGCCCCTCCCTCAGTGGGTCTTAAGTGCTGATTGAAGTCCTGCATGTTATGCAGCTACTGCTTGGCTGCCCCACATGTCTTTGTTCCCCTTTCTTCTGGTTATGGATCCTGACCTCTGGCTACAAGAGTAGATCTATAACTGAGTTCTGGCCAATCATATTCCCTTATTCCACTGGACTCAGGGATTGGTCCTGAAGTGGGCATAACAACCTAAGAGAAATTGCCAGTATTTCCCTGGGCCTGATACATAGAACTCAGGAGAAAATAATTCATTGTCACTTGAGATGACTAAACCGGGGTTACTGAGGCAGTACCATCCCCTTACCACCAACCACATGCAGGAAAAGCCCTTTGGTAGCAAAAGGATATAAGGCAAAGAGTCATAAGGACCAGAGGCAAGCAGAAAAGAGAAAGAGAGAAGGCCAATAGCATTGAATCCTTGACACTGGTTGCTGGTAGTCCAAGGCCATGGTTCTTCTAGCTCTTTCTTCAACTGTGGTAGGGATTGCCATATCCTTCCCAGAGGCACAAGCCAAATATGTATGTGTTTCTTAAGGTTCTTAGAGTTGTGACTCTCTTCCTTTCCCTGATTAATACAGTCACTAACTACATAATGACATTTCAGTCAACGATGGACTGCAATGGCTCATGCCTGTAACCTAGCACTTTGGGAGGCCAAGGTGGGTGGATCACACTTGAGGTCAGAGCTCAAGACCAGCCTGGCCAACATGGTGAAACTCTGTCTCTACTAAAAATACAAAAATTAGCTGGGCGTGGTGGCACGCACCTGTAATCCCAGCTATTCAGGAGGCTGAGGCAGGAGAATTTCTTAAACTCTGGAGGTGGAGGTTGCAGTGAGTTGAGATCATGCCACTGCACTCTAGTCTGGGGGACAAGAGCAAATCTCCATCTCAAATAAAAAAAATAAAATAAACCAACAATTGACTGCATATATGATGGTGGTCCCAAAAGGTTAAAATACTGTAATTTTGTAATGCTATATTTACTGTGTTCTATGTTTAGATAAACAAATATCATTATGTTACAGTTGCCTATAGTATTCAGTACAGTAACATGCAGGTTTGTAACCCAGGAGCAAGAGCTATACCATGTAGCCTGGGTTTGGAGCAGGCTGCACCATCTAGGTTTGTCTAAGTACACTCTATGATGTTCACACAATGACAAAATAATCTAATGACACACTCCTCAGAATATATCACCATTGTTAAGCAACGTATGACTGTATTTTGAGTAAGTGATCCTCAACAGGCAGGGCAAAGAAGGAGACTGGGAAAAGAGTGGAAGGGACACAGGCATGAAGGCATGAAATAGTGTTAGAGAAGAAGGTAGCCTGACTTCAAGGAGATGGGTCTCTTAAGAAATAAAGCCAGCGATGCAGGCAAAGGCCAAGCTAAGAAGACTTTCTTTTGCCTTGACTCTCATCACAAGTATCTGCCACGTGCGCCTCATTTCCAAAAGGCCTTTCTCTCAACAAAGTATTCCAGTATAGATACCTTTGGCTAAATGGTTTTATTCTAATGGTTAGCAACTTTTGTTTCATCTCAGGTCACTGACATTTTAATGATGGTCTGCTCAAGACAAAACAATTTTTTAATATACCCAGAAGAGATGGATCAATCTCTTCTGTTAGAACTTAAGGCCTGAGGGCAGGTGAGCCGATTAGACATGGTAGGGGGAAAAGCACTTCCCTAATCCCTTCAAATCATACCATGTGGACCACGGTTTACTAGGCCTCCAAGCCAGTCTTATATTCTTTCTCTGACTGCTCTTTCACCATGTGCAATTTGCTGCATACCCCCAGTGACAGGTGTCATTCACCTGTGTCCTAGAAATCATAAGCACACTTATTCTATCATGATTATTTCTTCTGGGAAAAGAAAATGGGGAAAATGTGTCTTATGTTTCAACTAAATCACAAAATATTGTCACATCCTAGAAATGTAAGTTAAATCATTGTTGCTTAGGAGGTAAAATTTCTAAAGGGTAAACGGAAATATTTAGAATTCCTTTTTATTGTATCTTCTTCAAGTTGAAACAGTCAGGATATTACTGATGAGATCTGAAATTGAGCACAGAGAGATTATACTGCTATACTATCTCACATTCATTAAATAACATGTACTATTTTTATCTGATCTACAGATAAACAGAGATGTTCTCAATGAAAGTGATTTATGATATTTCCAGTTTCTTTCACATAAAACGGGAACAACTACAAATGGAGATATAATCAAATAAAAAAGCATGAAAATGACATTTAAATTTCATAATGCAGCTTGATGTGATCATATATGTGCAAGTATGCTGCATCAAGACAAAGGGAAATACAAAGGCAATAATCATGTGTTTGGAGATTATTTCACATTTATGTTGTAAGAAATATCATTTAAGTACCTATAATGTGTCACAGGGGTTATACTTTTTTGTAGCTAAGCTGTTTTGACATTTTATGGCTTTATTTAATTTGGTATATAGTCCACGCAGGCTTGGGAACACTAGCTGGCTAGGATTTCCAGGTACTAATATAGTAACATGACAGCTCAATGAAAATATGCAAGAAACAGCCTATTTTAAGTGCATATACAATATAAATATATTTAGGTTGAGTATCAACTAATAAAGCTTCTAAAACAAGTAGTATAGTATAATAGTGTGCCAAAATAGGAGTTAGATCATGTTTTAGACAATGTTTTTTCTTTTCCTTGAGACAGGGTCTCACTCTGTTGCCCGGGCTAGAGTGCAGTGGCACGATCAAGGCTCACTGCAGCCTTGACCTCCTGGACTCCAGCAATCCTCTCACCCCAGGTAGGCAAAATTTCTTATAGGTCAAAAAGGAAATCACTTAGCACAGGGTTTCTCACCCTTGACTATTGACTTTTTTTCCTTGATAATTACTGGTTGAAAGGTGCTATACTGTGCATTGTAGGACGTTTTACAGCCTCCATGATCTCTACCCACTACATGCCAGTAGCACCCCTCCAGTTGTGACAAACAAAAATGTCTTCAAATATTGACAAATGTCCCTGACAACAAAATTAATCATTGACACCCTCTCCCTACATTGAGAAACACTGACTTGGAGAGGTTTTGTGAGACTCAAAATGTGATACTGTTTTTATAAGTTGCAAATTATCTTACAAATACATTATCTCTTTACATAATACCTAATTTTCCAATCTATAATTGGACAAATTATATTATATATTGTACAATAAATGGTATTGCTTTCTAGTAGCAAAAACTTTACTATACTCTTAGCAAAATTCATAAACAAAGCAAGGTCTGGCAGCTCTTTAAAAACAGCATCATTCACATTCTTTATTCCCATTTTTTTGTCCCTAGCACCTAATACAGCTCCTGACATATATGGCATGTCTTCATAAATCTTTTGTGAATGAAAAAGAAAGTCTTAAAAGAGATTTTACTATGCATATTTCTAAGAATGCTTTAACTTTAATAGGTACCAATGAATTGCACATAGTTGGCACTGGAACCATTAGGAAAACTTTCAGATGTGTGTGCATGGAGGCAGGGTAAAGGGGGGATGCATCTCAAAAGAGCAAGAATATCCTTAATCAATTCTATTATCCATTAAACTATTCTATCTTGTGTTAAATATTTTCAAATTTTCAGAAAATTAACAAAAGCTCCACCACTACCAGAGTAATCGGCATCACCAACATTGATCACTGAGATAGAATGGCTAATTCACTCTCTGTTACCCACTCTCGCAAATCTTCCAGAGTTGTAAAAGTGAGAAGTAGACTACACCAGTCTCCTCTGCAAAGAAAAAAGGAAAATCTCATTTTCTTCAAATGTTCCACAGGAATCCTCAGGAACCGGCTCTCGTCCACTTGTCCAGGCTCATCACAGGCTGCTCATTCATGCGGCCACCATTGCTCAGTCCCCGAAGCCTTTCCTCCAGTGCCCAGGCTCTTTCTCACTTGGGGTTTCCACACAAACTGCTCACTCGGCCTTGACTGGAAGTGGAAGGCATTTCCCTCCACACTTTTTTATGGCCAACTCTTACGCAATTTTGGTTTCAGTTTAAATGTCACTTCCAAGAGCCACCTGACTTGACAACCCTCATTACTCCCACCACCACTATTCTAAATTTTGATGCACTTAGGGCACTCCTGTTTCTTCTTCATTATATAGCGTTTATCATATTTAGGATATTATTCATATATACTTATAATTATACATTTGTGTATATGTATACATGTATGTGTGTGCGTGTATATATATATATATTATATACATATATATATATATACATACACAATTTCTCTCTTTTTGTTGACTCCCCCTAATAAGAAATGAGGGTAGAGATTATATCATTTTGTACATGCAGCCCTTATTACAATACCTGGCATACAGTAAATGCCCAATAAATTCTGTTGAAGAAATGAGTTAATAAATGAGTAAATGTACACATTGACTTTACGAAGGAAAAGTTCTGGCAGGAAAGGCAGCAATTTTAGGATAGAAAAGAAATGATAACATAGGTAGGGGAAGTATTTGAGGGTCAGCAAGGCTCTGCGGGAACCCATCCCTCAAATCACATTGTACCTGTACCTATTTCCTCCATCAGTCCACAAAAATGTCTCAGCTTCTTCTCTCAGTGGATGGTCCCACCCCATCTTTGTTGCAGATGGTTTCCTAACCCATTTATGTGTAGCATTCCATTACTGGAACACCAGGCAAGTAGGAGTTATTTATATCCTACTGCTCAAGGTCATGGGCAAGGTCTGATTTTGTAATTCAAAAAATTGCACCCTCCAGCATAAATGGGTTATCTTTACCATACCAATATTATTGGTAATAAACATTTTCTTTCTTCTTTACCAATATCATTAGTAACCCACTACTATTAGTATATTACTATTATTATTGGTATATTACTATTATTATTGGTATATTAATAATATATGAACATTATGTTATTAATATATCAATAAGTTATATTATTAATATACCAGTAATAACAATATATCAATATAATTGGTAGAGAGAAACAAAATAAAGTTTCTCTACCATATTCTTTCATCTATCATTTTATTCCAAATAATTTATGTCTAGCTGCAATTTATCTTTGAAGCTCTAATTCCAGAGATTTTATCAGCTTAATATCTGAATGGCTCTTCTCCCATACAGTGGGCACCCCAATCTCACTAAAGGCAAAGCTTAGGCAACCATCCTCTTCTTTCTGACTCCCCCATATCTGCTATTGGAACTTCCTTCCCAAAGATATCCTGACAATGGACAATGGAGTCACTGTTGACACCCTTTCCACAGTCCTCAAAGTCAGGAGTAAGCAAATTCTATTTCCTCTCTTTTGTATTTCTTTGATCTGTACCACCCTCTTCATTCCAGCCACCATCAATCTCCTTCCAGTCCCCAATCACTTTCTTCTCAATTTGAACAATTGAAACAGTGTCTTAACAAGTCCTTCCATTTGTTCCATGCTCCAACCCATTCTTCACCCTGCTTCCTGCTGCCTCATTCATCTTTCTAAAGTCCAGCTTCCTAGACTACTCCTCTATTCTGAAATCTTCAAAGCCTGCTCGGTGGTTACTGAAGTAAATGGAAACACTTTAGTCAGACATTGAAGGCTCTCCAAAAATATGGCTCCACCCTCCTTTCCTTCTCAGCATGCTTTCCACACTGCATCCAAATGAAAATACCCCACAACTTGTAATATCCAAGCTCTTTATTCATGCCTGCCCTCAGTATGGAGGGCCCTTTTCTCCTTCTGCCAAAACCTCTCCAACTTAGAGCTCTCAGAGTACAGTTTATGCATTTCTTGGAGCTTATCTTACATTGCTTTATACTATAGTTGGTTACTTGGATTATCCCTCTTATTGAATTGTTATCTCCTTGAGGTTTCAGGTTGCATCTCACTTATGCCTCAATTTCCCCAGAAAGCTTATATACAGGAATGGTTGGGCATTAAGAAAAAGCATGGGCCCTGAATTCAGATAAGACTTGAACACAAAGCCTGGCATTACCACTTGATATAAAAAAGCAAAGTCCCTAAACTCTGTGAGCCTTGGTTTCATCATATTTAGGGTTAATTAGCCAGAGGCTTATTTTCCAAGTTATTGTAAAGATCCATACAGCACATGACACACTGCAGGCATGTCAGAGGCACCCAGTAAATGGGAGCTATTGGAATAGTAGCAACTATTACCACATTGTAATAGAGAATCAATATATATTGGTTAAATTAAACTAAAATTAACATAATAAATCTTTCCTGCCCTCCAGGAGGATATAATCTAATTGGGGAAAGCCACATGCTAATGTAATTAACCATTCTAAGTAAAATGTAACATGAATGAATGGAATTAGCTGTGAGTTCCAAGGTTACGTGAGAAGAAAGACTCACTTCCTCCCACGGTAGAGAAGGCATCCCCTGAAAAAAAACACAGGACCTCTGCAAAGTCTCCTGCAACATGGAACCACCATAGAAACAGGCCTGCTCTGAACACTAAAGGGTCATTCTCATTTGTTTGCATTTTTTGTTTTTAAATTAGGCAAGTTTAAATGACTCATTAATCATGTACTTACTTCACTAATTACTCATTTCTTCTCTAGCTATACTTTTTTATTGAAAGGCATCCTAAAACAGGGGAAAAAAGATACTGGCTGGAAAAAGGGAATAAAAGTCTGGTCAGAACCACATCTCAGTTTTTTCTCTAAGGTCAAGTGTAAGAATCTAATGTGATAGGCTATATGATCCTATAGGAGTCCTTTTGCTCTTGGGACCTCTGTGATATCAGCTCCAAAATGGAAAATAAAGGAAACAGCTAGGAAAGATTGTGGTGATGAGCCCCATTTTCAACAAATTCCAAGTGCACACATATGGTCTGTCTAAGTAGCTTTCTCCTTGTCACAAACAGAGAAAATCTTTGTTAGTGCTCGAACTCCTGCACTATTCATTTCCCAGCATATGTGACCCTGTTTGGAGTGGGGAATGTGGGGAATCTGGCCTTTCTAATTACCTGGATACTGTCACATAGATCAATGTCAGAGTTTATACCATAAAACCATTGACTAATGAAGAACAATTCACGGTAAATAAAGTAATTTTAAGAAAGGAGGCAAAATAAATTGTTGATAATTTCAAAGTGTGATAACATACCTAACTCCAAAACTGGAAGTGAATATAAGATTAAAATAAAAATTGATGGTGAAATGTTATTTTGGATCAGTGTCTGTGGGTGACCAAGAGTGATTTAATATATTTTCTTTCCTCTTTCTCCTTCATCCTTTCAAAAGGTGAAAGAACATATCTTAAATCACCAGATCTGGGCTTTCCAGATATAATTCCAGACAGAGAGAGTGTGTGTGTGTGTGTGTGTTGGGGTGCATAGAATGGTACCGCAAAGTATGGTATGGTGCTTTGGCACACTGAGAACTTTTGAATTAAAAGAAATTGAAAGGCCTTAGAAACTGCCTCAGAACCAAGGACTTTCTAAGCTGTTCTTATTTCTACCCTCTCCCCAACAAGTGTAGAAAGGTATTCACTCTGGTATCTGACTGAAGAAAAATTCTTCCAAAAGAAATGCAATTGACTTAAGATCTGCTGTCTAGGAATCTCATCGACTAATCAGGAAAGATTAACCACCAGAGAAGAGAAGAGACTAAAAATTGTCACATGGCCACCAAAATTTTTTACCTGTTCTGAGGGCTGCTGCAAAAGATTACCTGAGAGACTATCTGCATAATAAGACTATCTATGTTCACAGAGTACTTTCACCCCTCACTGTCTCATAACTTGTCCAAAGACTATTGCTTGTCCTTAGGTCCCATTCAGTGTTCAATGGGAATAACTTACAAATGTCTAGTCTTTGGGACCATTTACTCCCTCTGGAAATCATTTACTGCTTCTCTAAAACTGCCTACAGCCCCTCATTTCACCCTCTCCTATAAAGAAGATATTTAAGCCACAATCATCTGGCCTTTCTTAGAATTTGACAATTTGTATGGCTCCCACACTTACACACATTAATAAATTTGCATACCATTTGTCCTCATAATCTATTTATTGTCAGTTCATTTCAGCAGACCGGAGCCTTCAGAGGGGGAGAAAAAAATTCTCTGTACTCTACTGTTAATATCTATCTATCTATCTAATCTATCTATATCTTGAAATCTTGTAATCACTGTGTCTGTTAGTCTGAAGAATGACTCTAAGATGTCCATGTCCTAAACATCAGTATGAATCTTATATGGAAAAGGGGACTTTGCAGACATAATTAAGTTAAGGATCTTGAGGGAGGAATGTATCATGGATTATCTAGATGGGCTCTAAATGGAATCACAAGTGTCCTTATACGAAGGAGGCCTAGAGATATTTGACTACAGTAAAAGAGAAGGCAATACAACCACTGAGACAAGAATTCAAGTGATGCAGTGACCATGCTAACAGCAAAGGGTGAACTGGATAGCAAAAAATTTTAGTCATGCAGTGAAGGAAGTTAGGACAATCCCTAGCTGTGAGGTTGTAGAAAGAAAAGGGTCAAAGAGAGGCACTACTACAAATGCACCTTTCTGCCATGTGGCTTGGATCTTCTTGGATGGAGGCTTTAGTAATAAAAAAGTTAAAGTAGGTCCAGAAATGAGGAGAAGATGTTCAAAATGACTCAGGCTGCCGGAAAACAGAGGGGGCTTTCTATGATCCCTGTGTGTCCCTGCAGTGGGAAGGACCCTCGCCTCAGGCTAGTGAAGGTGCTTAGCTATGTGACATGATTGGCATCCCCAGTGTGGGACCATGAACACCTACGTATCTGGAATAGGCATCTGGATCTTTTTTAAACAGGACTAAACAATAGCTCCTTGTTTTGCAAAACTTTTCTGTTGCTCTTGGTATTCTCACATCCAAGGCAAACAGAGTCATGTGGATGCTCAGCAATTGAAACCTTGCCCCTATTTTGGAAGAGACATGTTTCAGCCTGTCCTTCAAAGGGATTCCTCACCATGTAATCTATTATGTTCATATTTTATTTGGAAAAATTGACAGAAAGAGAATAGGAAATGCAAAGAAGAAGAAAAAGAAACAGAAGTATGGGAGCAAGAAAGTCCAAGAAAGAAAGAGATCATCGGGTGCTTGTGCGTGACTCTCTTTCATATGGAATTAATGGTGGTTTAATGGGGTATGAAAGGATGTTTTACTGGAAACAATGAGGAACAATTGTCTAGCTCACGTTTCATTTCACAGGTCATTATTGCATTAAGAAGTAAATCGACCAAGTCCGGTAAATAACAGTCTGTGTATTGCCGAGAGCTTCAAACCAACAATTTTAGCCATCACAAACTAATATCTCTGTCATTTTAACCCTTGCAGGGTTGTGCTAGGGGGCTAAACAATTACAGTCTTCACCCAGTTCTAGAAGGTGAGCATAATTCATTGCCCTTCTAGTCCCTTCTTTTGCAAAACCCAGGAGGCCATATTTTAGCATCGTTGTTTTGTTGATGAGCCAGCCTTAGCCAAATGCAGCTCTGGTGGCCTTGAAAAACAACCCCCATTTTAGTGAGTGCTGCAGGCATCTTTAAACAGACTGCTTCCTCTGCAAAATTAATTGCTGCAAAATACAGTGCTCCCTCATTTAAGCTTTTGCAAGCTCATACTCAGCTATTTGGGTAGGCCATAGATGTGTCTGAGAGATCCAAGGAAAATGAGCTGCTTTGCTTTATTATAGAAGTTCACGTCCATGTCACCAAGCATCATCAGGCACTGGACATACAGGAGTTTCTAATGCTTAAATTCTGGTTCCATTAACTCAGGGGCAATCGGTAGATGAGGCCAATGCTATCTGTATTTCGAAGCAATAGTGTAGTAAATAAACACATCAAAGATAGTTTACAGTGAACGATCATACTTAAAACACATATGGTAAAATAAAGTGCATATTAAAATTGTCTTGCTTCAACTTGTGACAAAAATGAGACAAAAGCCAAATGAAGATTTATAATTTTATATAATCATGTCAAAGGCAAAGACAAACCTGGCCCCACAGGAACTGGCCTCAACTGCCTCTTCCCTGCCATCTTAATCAGGCTTTTACATCTCTTGGTATACCCCACATGAACTGACTTCTGCTCCCTCTAAGTCCCCATTAACTCTTCATCCCCTCCACCTTCCTGGGCCAGCCCCATATGAATTGTCAACATTTCCTCATAATTTTTCAAACAAAAACTGATGTTTATCCTACAGAGTGGAGATGGAATTCTCCACATTTCCACAGTACCTCTAAAACATGGTAAGTAAGGTCTAATTTCTTTCTTCATAGAGAAAAAAACCTTGCAGAGATGGCATCAGTATTCCAATTTCTGACTTTTATTACTTCAACTAACACTAGGGTCTTACAAATAACTACAGTGTGCTGAATAATAGCCTCCCTCGGATGCTTATACCCTAATCCTGATTATGTGAACATGGCAAAGGGACTTTGAAGATACGATTAAGTGTATAGATCTTAAAGTAGGAAGATTATCCTGGACTGTAAACCTCAGAAGGAGAGAACTTTCTCTGGCTAGCATTAGAGAGTTGTAGTACAGGAGACGGCAGGAGAGATTCAAAGCATGAGAGGCACAGAGTTAGCTATTGCTGGTTTTAAAGATGAAGACAGGCACAAGTCCGAGAACGCAGGTAGCTCTAGAAGCTGAGCATGAAGCCTTCCCTACAGTGAGCAAGGACTCAGCGACCACAACGAACTGGCTTACCAGTTGAGCTTCAAACTGCATTTTAAACTTTTTTTTTTCTTATTTTCATCTTCTCCCTCCCAGTCTCAAGACATAATTTTGAGACAAACTGCATATGTTACTGGTGGAAGTAAATCGATGCAGGTCTGCAGCAACCTCAGTTTTCACCTCCTCAGATGAAAGAATTTGAGGGAGGGAAATAAGGCAGAAAAAGAGAGAGAGGCAAGTTTCAGAGCAGGTGTGGAAGTATATTTAAAAAGGCTTTGGAACAGGAGGGAAAGAAAAATATGCTTGAAAGAGATCCAAGCGGGTGACCTGAAGAACAAGGTTGGTGTTTAACTGTTAACTGTGGTACTAGGACTTTATAGGGTGGCCACCTTCTGGTGTCTTTAACCCCCTTCCCATGATTTTTCCCTTAGGGTGGGCTTCCCTCCTTACCCTTGGGAGGTGAGCACACGCAGTGTGTTCAGGAAATTGTATGCATGCCCATCTGAGGCTTTCTTCCGTTTTCTGCTGGTGTGCCCCTGGAAAGTCAAACTCTGACATTTTGTCTCTTAATGCACATGCCCAGGAAGTTGCTTCTCCCTGGTGTCTACAGTCAATTAACACTTTAGTGCAACAGGTGTGGACCATCAGGAAATGGTCACTTCCAGCACCCACTGCCAATTTATCACTTTTAGAAAGCAGTGTGATAATTGCCAAAACATCAACTCAACGTTCCTAGTGGGTAGGGGAGAGCCCTCTCCTGCCCCACGCTATGCCTGTGCAGCAACCTATAACACATCTACGTAACTTCTCAAATTAAAATACAGCCACAGTATGTGCTGTGAACCTCAGCTCCCTTTCCTTTTCTATACGAGACACCCATGCCTTATGCACATGCATTCACCTAAATGCTTTGTTAAGCACATACCATGCTCTCTTATCTGCTTATATATTTTCTTATGTGCTTTAGGACTCAGATCCTGACAGTGACAAGGCACCTCTGGAATTCTCTCTACAACCAAAGATTGCTTAACGATGGAACCCAGTCCCAGATGAAGAGTGACCACAAAATTGATTGAGACTAATTTATAGCAGGGTCCACGATGGCAGCAGCCCCTTTGTCAAATGGGACAATAGTGTGAGAGGAGCCACTGGAACAAGTCATGCCACCCGGCACCTCCCAGCCCCCACGTCTCTTCTGCATTCCAAATCCTTCCTTTAAAAACCTCTGTGTTCCCTCCACAAATTGAAGAGTGGAATTGCTCTCTACTCTTCCCCTTCTGGCATGCATAATAAACAAATCTCACTCCCTTTTATCACAACTTATTATTTTGACTTCTTTTAATAAGTAGTGAGCAGCGGGACCCTTATGCCAATTACACGACCTCAGTTCTCACAACTACATGGAACTAAATCTGGCCAAGAACCTGAGTGAGATTGAAGGTGGAATCATCTCCAGCAACTCCAGAAAGAAACACAGTCCCACCATTACCTTAATTTGGGCTATGCGAGGTCTGAAGAAGAGAAACCAGCCAAGTTCACCAGACTTCTGACCTACAAAACTGTGAGATAATACTTAGGTATTGTTTTAAGCCACTACATTGTTCATAATTTGTTATAATGGCAATAGAAACCTGTGCAAAAACCAGGATGTTATGCTCAAATATTCGTCATCTTTCCAACTAGAATCACGATAAATGATGGCAGTGGTGGCAATGGAATGGAATAGTCATCACTAACAGTTATTTAGTGCTTATCTTGTGCCAGGCCTGGGGCCAAGTTTTTTATATATGCATTTTGTCTACAAAATTGTAAAGCTCTAAGATCTCCTTTGTCTCTAACATGTTTAAACAGAAAGACAGAATATGGCCTCCAGAAATGGATAGGCTGGTTTCCACATGGGCAGTGCCCAAGAAAAGTTCCATCCTACCAATATCACCCAAAAGGGGAGAGATTTTTATTCATAGCCACATAAAAAAAATCAACTCCCTTCTATCATGGCAATTCCTTTCAAGAACTTACATTCAGTTTTTATTAATATTTCTCCTATGAGGAAGCTAAGCAAATTGAAATTGAGTCATACTGGGAGTCCCTAATTCTGTGGTAGAAAGATTGGCTTCTAGGTCTAGGAAAATTTCTTTTCTTTGGTGTTCTTTTCCTTGACATGCTTTACACAATAACCAACTCATTTTTCAGGATTCTCATTTCATATAAATGAGTTATAAAGTCATTATTTTTACTATAAAAACTAAGTTATACATACAAATTTTTTTAATGGCAACCTTCTAGTTTTTCCCTCTGAGCAGTGGTACTGAAGATTGAGATAGCAGATGGGGAAGAGGCACGAGATCTTTTCTTTTTCATTTTCTGTTTTACTGTGTCATTTCTTCATTCAACAAAAATATTCTAGGATAATTTCTTAAAAGTGAAGTTGCTAAGTCAGAAGTACAGGCCTTTAGGTGGTAGCCAGATGACAAAAAGCTACAAAAAGTGATATTTGAGAAACTCTTTCTCCACATTTTCCCCAACACTGCAAATTATCGCATTTTTTAATAATTGCTAATGTGACTGGGAAAATATTATTATTATAGTAGCAGTGGTCATTATTGCCTCAGTAGGGGTGGACATCTTTATTAGGTTTATCTCTTTTAATCCTTATAATAATTGAGTATATAATATTAGTATCTCCAAGTCCTAAATTTAAAAACTGAGGCTTAAAGAAGATGAGCAATTTGCTTACAGTTACACATCTGGTTAGTGGACACAATCCAAGCAGTTGGACTGAGTGCAAGAACACTTAACCTGTGCTTTGATTATGAGGAAAAAAAATGGCTTTTTGTACGTTTATTGACATTTGTTTCATTTCACTATAAAATGTTTCTTGGAATGCTTTGCATATTTTTTCAGTTGGTTTGTTCCTTTTTGTTCTTGAATATTAGTAAGTTGTTTTTACATTAAAGAAATTAGACCTTTGCTAGATGAGTTGCAAATTTATTTCTAGTTTTTTAATTTTGTTTTTAATATTCTTTAAGAAGTTTTAATTCTTCTATATTCAAATTTTTAAATCTTTCTATATGTTTGCTAGATTCTGATTCATGCAGAGAAGTAGCTCTGTATAACTCTAAATAACCTCAATAATATTTTCCAGTCATTCCATGGGGTTTTTTATCTTTAGTTTATTTAAAATTTATTTTTGTAAGAAAAAAAGATAAAAATTTCTACATTTTTTTCTCTTGATGAGTCAAATGCCTCAACATTGTTATATGAATAATTTCTATTTTCCTATGATTTAAAATACTATTTTCATTATAAACTAAATTGTCAAATGCATCTGAATCTATTTCTGACTTTAAAAAGTTTGTTCCATCAAGATGTTTATTTCTAGAATATTTTTAATCACTGCTTCCAATTGTCAGAAACTAACATTAGTTTTTACAGCTTGTGAATTTGTAAATACATAAAGAAAAAACTGTAAATTAGATAAATGTATCTTTTAGACCCATAATATTGAGATGAGAACCTGCTTAGTAGTTATTCATGAGTTGGGTATCTATTGGCAAGACACAAGCATTTAATTTATTGGAGGGACAGCTCAAGTATTCCCTTCCATTAAAATGTGCATAAGCATACACGTGAAAATATAAAATAATGAAACTGAAAAGAGACAAACATTCATCAGTTCATCTTAGGCATTAAATAAGTTTAAGTTTGAGCTTCTACCTTGTAAATTTTTGAGACAGTGAAGGGAGGGAACAGGGTCTCTGTTACCCAGGCTGGAGTGCAGTGGCACAATCATGGCTCACTGCAGCCTTGACCTCTCGGGCTCAGGTGATCTTCTCACCTCAGCCTCCTAAGTAGCTGGTAGTATAGGTGTGGGCCACCACACCTAGCTAATATTTTTGTTAAATTTTTCAATACTATTGCACTCAAAGGATTAAAGCAGCAATGCAGGGTTACTCCATTATTAAAATCTGAAAACTAGGAACACAGCTTACTAGTCAATGAAGTCCTTGAAATAATATGGAGAAAAAAGAGAAATAAACTAAAATAAAAAGAAAGCAAAAATAGAGAGCCAGTTTATTATTGTAGCAAAAAGTCAAGTAATTCCATGTAGGTATAGATATTCAGAAATAGCTCCTCTTGTGGAACACTGATATTGCTGCTTTTCAAACATGCAACAAAACCGAGAAATGTAAACAGATTTCTCATAAAGGATTGTGAATTTGAGTAGTAAAATTCTCAGTCTCAGAAAACCTTAATGCTTTGTTTGGAGGCCTGAGTATTTAAATAATACCTCCTGCAAATGGCAGGTAATCCAAGACTAGATAAGCTTTGTTTTTAATTGACTAAATTATATGCCAAGAATCAATTAGGTGCTCTCTAGAATGGTTTCTAATTCTGCGATTCATTTCTAATCCTAGAAACCCAAGCTACCTCTGATGACCACTGACTTACAAAAATGTAATTTAACAGGGATAGAGTCTAGTACAGATTAAAAAATCAATTCTCTTTAATGTGTGTCCCTCAGAACAAAGGAAGAATGATATCCATATGGTGAATTCAGCTACATGTAGCTATTTAGCCTTTGAAATGTGACTAGTGCAACTACGGAGCTAAGCTTCAAATTATGTATAATTTTAATTAAATATAATTTAAAATGTAAAACTGATAACAATTATTGGAAAATGTTTAGGTATATTTTAAACAATGTTTATATGTGTTTCGACTTTTTCAATGTTTACAAAATATACACACAGATCAAATTCTTTTGATAAAAACGTATTTTATAAATTGACATGTCATCAGCAAAAAACACAATAAATTTTAAACACATAGTATAAAAAAAGGAATGCAAAATAACTCCTTTTACATTGATTACATATTAAAATGAAGATTTTTAAAATATATTAAGCAAATTAAATGTATTATTAAATTTAATTTCATCTGTTTCCTTTTATTGCTTTTAGCCTAAATACTAAAATATTACATTACACTTATGCATTATATTTTTATTGAACAATACTGTTCTCAATGTGTAATGCTCAGTTCTTATTTCTAGATTTTGAAAAAATCAATGAAAACTAAAGATCATCAAAAATATGCTAGTCCTTCATAAGAATTTCAAAAATCTGTGGATCAAAAAATACTATCAATGGAGTGAAAAGGAAACCTGCAGTATGGGGAAAAATATTTGTAAATCATCTGTCTAGTAAGAGATTACTATCCAGAACATACACAGAACTCCTAAAACTCAACAACAACAACAACAAAAAAACCAAATATCCCAATTCAAAAATGAGTAAGAGACTTAAATAAACATTTCTTCAAAAAAGATATACAAATTAACAATGACCCCATGAAAAGATGTTCAATACTACTAATCGTTAGGGAAATGCAAATCAAAATTACAATGATATATCACCTCACACCCATTAAAATGATTACTATCAAAAAAGAAAATTACAGATTGTAAGTGTCGGCAAGGATGTGGAAGAATTGGAAGCACTGTGTAGTGTTGGTGGGAATGTAAAATGGTAGAGCTATTGTGGGAAACAATATGGTGATTCTGCCAAAAGTTAAAAATAGAAATACCATATGATCCTGCTATTTCACTTCTGGATATGTATCCAATAGAACTTAAAGTAGAGTCTCTAAGAGATATTTGTATACCATATTCATAGCAGCATGATTTACAATAGCTAAAACATGAAAGCAATTCAGGTATCCATGAGTGGATGAATAGATAAGTAAAATGTGGTAAGTCCATATAATGGAATGAAATTCTGTAATAGGCTACAACATAGATGAAACTTGAGAACACTACGCTAAAAAAAATAAGTCAATTTCAAAAGGTATTGTATAATTCTGTTTACATAAGGTACTTAGAGTAGTCAAAAGCATAGAAACAGTGAGTGGAATGGTGGTTTTCAGGAACATGGGGTAGGGAAGAATGGGAAGTTACTGTTTAAAGGCATTAGACTTTCAGTTTATGAGACGAAAAGACTTATAGAGAAGTAAGGTAGTGATGGTTGCACAATACTATGAATGTATTTAGTACCAGTGAACTTAAAAATGATTAAGATGGCTTTTTTTCTTTTTTGAGACACAGTTTTGCTCTTTTTTGCCCAGGCTGGAGTTCAATGGCATGTCTTGGCTTACCTCCACCTCCCAGGTTCAAGTGATTCTCTTGTCTTAGCTTCCAGAGTAACCGGGATTACAGGTGTGCTATTTTTGTATTTTTAGTAGAGACAGGATTTCTCCATGTTGGTCATGGACTCTAATTCTCAACCTCAGGTGATCCGCCCACCTCAGCCTTCCTAAGTGCTGGAATTACAGGTGTGAGCCACCATGCCAGGCTAAGACGGTAAATTTTATATTATGTGTATTTTACTACAATAAAAATATAAGCCAGTCTAAAAAGTGACAAGCTAAAAAAAGTCATATGTTGGCTATTAGGAGGAATTTAGAATTCCTATGCTTGAAAAATACTTATTTGGCTTACTATAAAATCACTGTCTTACTGTCTCTGATTATGTAAAAGGCTTTAATACAAAAAGACTAATATGTAACATGGAAAGACTTACACTCTGTCATACCAAAAGGCAAACTAGGTCACTGGGTAGAAGTCATAGAAGGAAAAGCCTAGCAATAACAGTTATTCAAAATATAATATAATATAGGCAGCCTTAAAAGAGTGTGAACTCCCACTTCCTGGGAAAATGAAAGTTAAAGGCCATGTATGCACATGAAGTAAAACTGATTGATCTTCAAGGGACCATACAAATCAAAGACACTACAATCTTGTGATTTCTTTACAACTAACATATATTCCTGTAGACTAATAGGCAATATTCCCCAAAATGTGTTCTGAAGTACACTAATTCCAAGGGACCCTAATGTGTAGTATGAATAGGTACTCTCTATTCAAAAAGCCTGGGAAATACCAGGTAACACAAAAGGAAACAGTATTTTAAAAAATTTAATTGCAGAGGGGAGGATCCAAGATGACAGAATAGGAACAACTCTGGAGTGCAGTTCCCAGCAAGAACAACGCTGAGAGATTTTGTCCACCACCAGGCCTGCCTTACAAGAGCTCCTGAAAGAAGCACTAAACAAGGAAAGGAAGAACCAGTACCAGCCACTCCAAAAACATACCAAATGGTAAAGACCATCGACACAATGAAAAAAAATGCGTCAACTAACGGGCAAAACATCAAGCTAGAATCAAAACGGTAGGATCAAATTCACACATAACAATATTAACCTTAAATGTAAATGGGGTGAATGCCCCAATCAAAAGACACAGACTGGCAAATTGGATAAAAAGTCAAGACCCATTGGTGTGTTGTATTCAGGAAACCCATCTCACATGCAAGGACACACATAGGCTCAAAACAAAGGGATGAAGGAAGATTTATCAAGCAAATGGAGAGCAAAAAATAAAAGCAGGAGTTGCAATCCTAGTCTCTGATAAAATAGACTTTAAACCAACAAAGATCAAAAGAGACAAAGAAGGGCATTACACAATGGTAAATAGATCAATCCAACAAGAAGAGCTAATGATCCTAAATATATACACACCCAATACAGGAGCATCTAGTTACACAAAGCAGGTTCTTAACCTACAAAGAGACTTAGACTCCCACACAATAATAGTGGGAGACTTTAACACTCCACTGTCAATATTAGACAGATCAACGAGACAGAAAATTAACAAGGATACCCAGGACTCGAACTAAGATCTGGACCAACCAGACCTAACAGACATCTACAGAAATCTTCACCTCAAATCCACAGAATATACATTCTTCTCAGTACCACATTGCACCTGCTCTAAAATTGACCACATAATTGGAAGTAAATCACTCCTCGGCAAATACAAAAGAACAGAAATCCTTTAACAGTCTCTCAAACCACAGTGCAATCAAGTTAG
This sequence comes from Plecturocebus donacophilus, assembly GCA_004027715.1. NCBI lineage: Eukaryota > Metazoa > Chordata > Mammalia > Primates > Pitheciidae > Plecturocebus > Plecturocebus donacophilus. The sequence continues at coordinate 25,913 of PVKP010010219.1, forward strand.
AACTCAGAATTCAGAAACTAACTCAGAACCTCACAGCTTTATGGAAACTGAACAACTGGCTCTTGAATGTTGACTGGGTAAATAATGAAATGAAGGCAGAAATAAAGT
>PVKP010010219.1:26120-65525 GCA_004027715.1 Plecturocebus donacophilus
AAAAAAAAAACTCAAAAGCTAGCAGAAGATAAGAAATAACTAAGATCAGAGCAGAACTGAAAGGGATAGAGACACAAGAAACCCTTCAAAAAATCAATAAATCCAGGAGCTTTTTTTTTGAAAGATCAACAAAATTAGACAGACCACTAGCCAGATTAATAAAAAAGAAAAGGGAGAAGAATCAAATAGATGCAATAAAAAATGATAAAGGGGATATCACCACTGATTCCACAGAAATATAAACTACAGTCAGAGATTACTACAAACAACTCTATGCACATAAAACAGTTAACCTGGAAGAAATGGATAAATTCCTGGACACTTGCACCCTCCCAAGCCTAAACCAGGAAGAAGTTGAAACACTGAATAGACCAACAACAAGGGCTGAAGTTGAGGCAGCAATTAATATCCTACCAACCAAAAAAGTCCAGGACCAGTCAGGTTCCCAGCTGAATTCTATCAGACATACAAAGAAGCGCTGGTACCATTCCTTCTGAAACTATTCCAAACAATACAAAAGGAGGGAATCCTTCCTAACTCATGTTATGAGACCAACATCATCCTGACACCAAAACCCGGCAGAGACTCAACAAAAAGGAAAACATCAAGTCAATATCCAGAATGAACACGGATGCAAAAATCTTCAATAAAATACTGGCAAACTTATTGCAACAGCACATCAGAAAGCTTATCCATCACTATTAAGTAGGCTTCATTCCAGGAATGCAAGGCTGGTTCAACATATGCAAGTCTATAAATATAAACCACCCCATAAACAGAACCAAAGACAAAAACCACATGATTATCTCAATAGATGCTGAGAAGACCTTCAACAAAATTCAACAGCACTTTATGCTAAAAACTCTCAGTAAACTAGGTATCAACGGAACATATCTCAAAACAACAAAAGCTATTTATGACAAACCTACAGCCAATATCCTACTGAATGGGTAAAAACTGTAAACATTCCCTTTGAAATCTGGCACTAGACAAGGATGGCCTCTCTCACCACTCCTATTCAATATAGTATTGGAAGTTCTAGCCAGAGCAATTAGGCAAGAAAAAAAAATAAAGTGTATTTGATTAGCAAAAGAGGAAGTCAAACTGTCTCTATTTGCAGATGACATGATTGTATATTTAGAAGACCCTATCATCTCAGCCCCAAATCTTCTTAAACTGATAAGCAACTTCAGCAAAGTCTCAGGATACAAAAATCAATGTGCAGAAATCACAAGCATTTCTATACACCAGTAACAGACTAACAGAAAGCCAAATCATGAGCAAATTCCCATTCATAATTGCTACAAAGAGAATAAAATGCCTAGGAATACAACTAACAAATGATGTAAAGGATCTCTTCAAGGAGAACACCAAACCACTGCTCAAGGAAATGAGAGAGGACACAAACAGATGGAGAAACATTCCATGCTCATGGTTAGGAAGAATCAATATTGTGAAAATGGTCATACTGCCTAAAGTAATTTAAAGATTCAATGCTATCCCCATCAAGCTACCTATGACCTTCTTAACAGAACTGGGAAAAAACCACCTTAAACTTCATATGGAACCAAAAGAGAGCCTGCATAGCCAAGACAATCCTAAGCAAAAAGAACAAAGCTGGAGGCATCACCCTACCTGATTTCAAACTATACTACAAGGCTACAGTAATCAAAACAGCATGGTACTGGTACCAAAACAGAGATATAGACCAATGTTACAGAACAGAGGCCCTGGAGGCAACGCCACACAACTACAACCATCTCATCTTCTACAAACCTGACAAAAACAAGCAATGGGGAAAGGATTCCCTGTTTAATAAATGGCATTGGGAAAATTGGCTAGCCATGTGCAGAAAGCAGAAACTGGACCCCTTCCTGACACCTTACACTAAAATTAACTCCAGATGGATTAAAGACTTAAACATAAGACCTAACACCATAAAAACCCCAGAAGAAAACCTAGACAAAACCATTCAGGACATAGGCATAGGCAAGGACTTCATGACTAAAACACCAAAAGTATTGGCAACAAAAGCCAAAATAGACAAGTAAGACCTAATTAAACTCCAGAACTTCTTTACAGCAAAAGAAACAATCATTAGAGTGAACCAGCAACCAACAGAATGGGAAAAAATTTTGCAATCTACCCATCTGACAAAGGGCTAATATCCAGAATCTAGAAAGAACTAAAACAGATTTACAAGAAAAAAAAAATAAACAAACCCATCCAAAAGTGGGAGAAGGATATGAACAGACACTTTTTAAAAGAAGACATATATGAGGCCAACAAACATATGAAAAAAATGCTCATCGTCACTGATTATTAGAGAAATGCAAATCAAAACCACATTTAGATACCGCCTCACACCAGTTAGAATGGCAATCATTAAAAAATCTGGAGACAGCAGATGCTGGAGAGTCTCTGGAGAAATAGAAATACTTTTACGCTATTGGTGGGAGTGTAAACTAGTTTCACCATTGTGGAAGACAGTGTGGCACTTCCTCAAGGACCTAGAAATAGAAATTCCATTTGACTCAGCAATCCCATTACTGGGATATATATGTACACCCAAAGGATTACAAATCATTCTATTATAAAGACACATGCACATGTATGTTCATAGCGGCACTGTTTGCAATAGCAAAGACCTGGAACCAACCCAAATGCCCATCGATGATAGACTGGACAAGGAAAATGTGGCACATATACACCATGGAATACTATGCAGCCATAAAAAATGATGAGTTTGTGTCCTTTGTAGGGACATGGATGAATCTAGAAACCATTGTTCTCAGTAAACTAACACAAGAACAGAAAATCAAACATCACATGTTCTCACTCATAGATGCGTGATGAACAATGAGAACACAGGGACATAGGGAGGGGAGCATCACACACTGGGTTATGTTGGGGGAGTAAGGGAGGGACAACGGAGGGTAGGGAGATTAGGGAGGGGTAACATGGGGAGAAATGCTAGATGTAGATGATGGGGGGATGGAGGCAGCAAACCACATTGCCCTGTGTGTATGTGTGCAACAATCCTGCATGATCTGCACATGTACCCCATAACCTAAAGTACAATTAAAAAAAATAAATTAATTGCAGAACATAAAAGAATCTTTAGTATTTTAATACACATGGTGGTCTCCAAATTAGGAATAGTCAGAGTTTTCAAAATTTATTTGGGCATGTACCACACTTTTTACATTTTCCTGAAATTAGAAAATAGAGGAATATGCTTTGAAAATGCTAAAACAAATTATGCATTAATTAAATCTATAAAATTTACTTTGTGGAAGAGTTGAACTGGCAAACTAAAATTATTGACTTTCTTACTCACATTTGTTCCCTCATTCAGCAAACATTAACAAAGCATATATTAGGTTCCAGAAATTATAGTAGAAATTCAGACATTTACCTTGAAGGCACTCATAGTCTGGTAAGAAGGCAGACTTGTAAAACTATGGCAGTGGCCCATGGGAGGGGCTGTAATGGAGCTGAGCAATGGGTGAAGGGGGGTCACAAAGGTCCTCCGTATTCCTGAATTCTGCATCAGTGGATTTGACCAACTGTAGATCAAACATATGTGGAGGGGGAAAAAAAATCTCTACAAAGTTCCAAACAGAAGTTTCACTTGATTTTGATTTTGCCACATGCCAAGTACTATGTTGAAGCCACACAAATGAAGCGATATGCAGTCATCTTTTTAGGGACTATAAGTAATCTACAGATGATTTAAAGTATATGGGAGAGTGTATGTAGGTTAGATGCAAATACTACTCATTTTTTGTATGACTTGAGCATCTGTGGATTTTGATATCTGTAGGGGTCCTGGAACTAATGCCACATAGATATTTAGGGATAGCTGTCTATATATTATGTGTGAAGAAGAGGAACTAAATGAGTTTTTTTGTGGTTGTTATAACATTGCCCTTCAAAATGTTAAAGTAGTTGACAGTTACTTTTTAAGCTCTAAAAAAAATGTCTGCTACAAGTAAAGTAAAAATATGTGAATGATTCATTAAATACATCTCTGTATGGAGTTCTACCAGGTGATTGAGACCACACAATGATAATTATCTAAAAGGGGTTATGAACTTTGATTTGGAGTCAGACAGATATAGATTTAAACTTTTGTTCTGCATATTTTAGCTGTGGGACTGTGAAAAATTAGATAACCTCTCCAAACCTCTATTTTCCCACATGCTGAAGGGGGATAACCATCCCTTCATCTTAAGGTTGTTGTAAGGATAAATGAGAGTATTTATAAACTATTTAGCATAATGCTTGGCACATGGAAAGCACTAGATAATAGTAATTATTATTATTGCTAGTTTGCTTGGATAATTGCTAGAATAATTGCACAATCTCAGTTTTCTTTGTTCTGTGTGGACAGAGCTTTGTATGTAAAGAAAGCTGATAGATCTAAAACAGTTAACACTGAAGAATATAAAGAAAGAAGAGAGAAAACTTGGATAGAGGGTACTAGGTAGCACAACATAGTCTTAAAAACACAATTCAGGGCTGGGCGTGGTGACTCATGCCTGTAATCGCAGCACTTTGAGAGGCCAAAGTAGAAGGATCACTTGAGCCCAGGGGTTCAAGACCTGCCTAGATAATATAGTGAGACTTTATCTCTACTAAATTTTTTTTTAACTAGCCAGGTCTGCTGACATTTGTCTGTAGTCACAGCTACTTGGAAGGCTGAGGTGGGAGGATCACTTGAGCCCAGGGGTTGGAGGTTGAGGTGAGCTATGATCGTGCCACTGCACTCTGGCCTGGGCAATAGTGAGACCTTGTTTCTAAAACTACAATTTTTTTTTTTAGAAAAAGAGAGAAAAGGCGAAAGAAAGAAAAACAGCAAAAGAAAGAAAAAAAGGATGAAAGAGAGAAAGAAAGAAAGAGGAAGAGAAAGAGGGAGAGATAATGGGATTCTTGTTCTATTGCCCAGGCTAGAATGCAGTCTAAAAATGGGTACTAAAAACCTCTTTTATGCCAATAATTGTGCTTAACAATGGAGACAGGAAGGAATAGAGGATGAAAATAACAAATAAGCAGCCAACCAATATTTTATTTAAACCTGTGATATGCTATGCAATTGCTGAGGAGTGATTTACTTCCAATTATGTGGTCACTTTTAAAATAGGTATACAGTTCAGTCTGAATCTTCTGTTAATTAGCTTTATGACTTGGACAAGTTACCTAATGTCTCTACATCAGTTCCCACATCTATAAAATGGAGGCGACAAGATGATCTCTTAGAGTAGATCCTGTTGATGGCATTAAATAAGGTAACTCACTGAAAAGTCACAGAACAGAGCCAGGAATAAGGTGGACACTCAGCAAATGTGGGAGCAAGATAATCACAATAATAAAATGTCTATATTGAGGAAAGGAAAAGAAAACTGTCCCCATAGATCACATGCCTGTTCACATCATCCTTTATAGATTACACATGAAAATCATTCCAACCCACAGCATGGACTATTTCAAAATGTAATCAAATATTGTTATGTCATTCACTGCCTGGAAATCAGGCAAGTCATGAGGGAGTGAGAAAATAAGGTGAAGGAAAGGTACTCTTTGGATCTTAACAATGTACCACTAGAAGCCTTATCCCCCCTCTGCTTGGGATTAAAATCTCTTGCAGCCACGTATCCCAGAGTCTAATATTTTCTGAGACTCCACTGTGCCTTTATATTGTAATACCCTGACATCTGGAATCCTAAAAGTCTAATGTTTAACCATAAATATCTGCTGAGATTAAAGAGCTATATACCAAGTTTCAATCTTTGGGGCCTATAATTGCTTGGGAAAAGAGAATGGTATTTTCCCCTCTAGCTAGAAGAAAAAGACCTCTGCAAGCACAGATATTGGCAGACAAATTTTCTAACAACCGTTTCCTCTCTCCATTCTGTCCTCTCATTTTCTCCCTCCCTCTCCCATCTCCCATTTTATAATACCATCTTTCTGTCATTCTCAGGACAAATGGGAAGAAAGAGAAGCCTAGAAAGCTTAAAGAAAAGACACATTTCAAGATCTAGAAACAAAACGTTGAGAAACTGCTAGCCACTCTCTCTGTTAAGCAGCTTAATGGACGTCACCAAAATATCTGAGCTTTCCCCATTATTCAGTTAGAAACCACTTCATCACTCAATGGCCTGACAGTCAAATGCCAGCTTTCTTTTCTTTTTTTTTTTTTTATCAATCCATTCTTTTATTTTTGATTTGAGGTCAGTCACTTTTAAGGTCTAAATGGTGGTTTATAACTTTCTTTCTTGAGAAGTGTCCAAGAAGTAACACAATTTGAAAAATGTTCCCTACTCTCTCATGGTAAATAATGGGAAACTCACCTGCCCTGAAGGTGTATGCGGTCAGAGATCCTGGTCAGGCCACAGTACTTTGGTGGAAATGATGTCAAGGAAAGTGTGGGAAAAGCTTATCATGAATTTATATTTTTAATGTAACTATTCAATATGGCATTTAAAAAAATAAACTTGGCATCAAAGCCATTTTTATCCACTGATGTATTACGAAAGTGACCATTTTGAGGTCAGTCACCTCACTTCTAAGAAAACTGATTTATTTCAAAAAAAGTTTAATTTGTTCTTTTTATTCAAATAATTAAGATTATAAACATTCCTGCATCTTTTTAGTTAATGTTCTTTTCTCTTGTGGAAATATATTTAGTGTGTTTATAAGCAAGTATGTTTATATCTGTTGGTATTTGACACAGAGAGCTAATTCTTTATTATTCATGAGAATTTGAAACTATCCACTTATTATCTGAATATTATCTGAATATCTTGTTTATTTACCTCAAAAGGAATATATAACTCTTTAGTAGTGATTCTCAAACCTAGCACAGCAGAATCACTTAGTGTATGCGTGTGTGTGTGTGTGTGTGTGTGTGTGTGTATGTTTAAGTCAGAGGTCTGGACTTTACATGTACCTTTTGATTTAAAATCTCCCTACATGCCAATGAATGTCTAGTGTCCTAGATGATCTGAATGATAACCCAGTTTTAGGAGCTAGTGTCCTGACCACATCACGAAAAAATACTGGCAGGAGAATGAGGGGTTTTTGTTTTGTTTGAAAATTTTCAGTGTATTGAAGAGTCATACTTTAAGAAAATATAAATTATCAGACAAATTAGAGGTACAAACTATAAGCCCCACATTTTATTTATTAGACTCAACAGACATAAAATTACCCTGCCAAATTGCTGTGTTTCTAAGTGGTAAATTTCTATGAATACCTCACTGTAGACAGGTAGCCAAAAGTTTGTGGGCCAACGTGCATGGAGCAGCTACCTGCAAACCCCACCTGCTCCTTTCCTCCTGGACAGCTTCACGGCTGTACTGCCTGCCTCCGGGCAGCTAGTGCACTCCAACACAGCTAGCACAGTCTTTTCAAGGAGTGAGGAAGATACTACCACCACCTTTCCTAGACCCTCCCACAATATATAGAAATAGAAGATAAAACTTGGTTACCAGAGACAGGGATTGGGGTGTGAGAGGAAATGAGGGGATGTTGGTCAAAGGACCCAGAGTTGCAGATATGTAAGGATATGCAAGGTTAGTAAGTCCCGAGAGTGAATAAGTCCGGAGATCTAATGTACAACATGAGGACTCTAGGTTAATAATATTGTGTTATAGTCAGGATTTTTGCTCATATTAAGGATTATAGGTGCTCTTGCCACAAAAAGTAGGGGAGGTTAACCATGTGAGATGATGGATACATTCATTTGCTTCACTATAATAGTCATTTTACAGTGTGTAAGAGCAACATCTTGTACATCTGAAATGTATACTAAATAAATAAATTAAAATAAAATCCAAACCTTTTTTACCCTGGCCAAGAAAGAGGCTGGCTCTTGTCTACCTGCAACCGCTATTTCTCTCAAAAACTGCACACAATGGTCTCCTTTCCACCCAATCCTCACACATGCTGAGGCCCTTTCAGGTCTCAGAGTCCCTCACTAGACAGGTAGCTCTCTCTCTCATGGTAAAGAATGGGAAACTCACCTGCCCTGAAGGTGTATGCAGTCTGAAATCCTGGTCAGACCACAGTACCCTGGCTGCTCCCTCTCCCTGGAAGGCTCCTCCCTCTGCTTAGAGCAGGCACTCCTCACTTCACATTCAGGTCTCATTTGAAATGCAACTATTCCAAATAGCAATTCTCCTGCACACAAGAGACACACACACACACACACACACACACACAAACAACTCAAACTACCTTTCTAGCCCAAAACACTACTGTATTTTTTTCCATCCATCTCATCTCTCCTGGAATGTATGTATGTGTATGTGTATATATGTGTGTGTATGTGTGTGTGTGTGTATACATATATACATAAATATATTATGTGTGTGTGTGTATGTATATATATATATATATATATATATATATGTAAGAGGGAGAGAGAGAGACAGGTCTCACTCTGTCAACCAGGCTGGGGTGCAGTGGCGTCATCTTGGCTCACTGCAACCCCCACCTCCTCGGTTCAAAGGATTTTCATGCCTCAGCCTCCTGAGTAGCTGGGATCACAGGTGTGCGCACCACAACTAGCTAATTTTTGTATTTTCAGTAAGACGAATTTTCGCCACTTTGGCCAGGCTGGTCTCCAACTCTCAACTTCGGGTGATCCACCTGCCTCGGCCTCCCAAAGTGCTGGGATTATAGGTGTGAGCCACCACTCCCGGAATTTTCTTTTTGCTTATTTGGAATGTTGTTTATTTGTTTATGTACCTCTGGAACTTTTATTTGTTTATGTGTCTCTCCCTACTGGAACATAAGCTTGATGGCAGCAGAAATGTTGTTTTGTTCATTGCTATAGTTTTCATACTTAGAGAGGCTCTGGTAGACAGAAAGTAGGCAAAATACACTTGCCAAATGAATGAAAATGCCAACTTCAGCATGTAGCATACAAAAGGTGCTCATGCAATGCTAGCTTTCATTTTACCTCCCTTCTGCTTTCTTCATCATGGCTGAGAAATTGCTAAATGCTGTTGAAACTGAATCTCTGATTTCCTTCTATCTCCTCCCAACACTGCTGGTACCCCACATGTGTGAACCAGGCTGTGAGGTGATATCATCCATTTGTAGTCTGGGACAGACAGAAACCGAGTATGGAACCAGAATGGAAAGCTCTGGTATCTGTCTAATTCTACCTAAATGGGACATTAATTTCAATGCTTTGTTCTTCTAAACAATTTTGGACGTTCAGATCATCAGATGCCTCTATAATCAAAAGAAATCCTTTCCAGAATAAAATGTAAATGGTTCTCAGAAGCCCACCTGTTTGGCATGAGCTATCTTGCTCTCTATTGTTATACATTTTTCAAAGTTGGCTGCTAACACAAACTTACGGATAAGTATAAAACAAAATTAACAGCTCTCTTTTCCCCTGGCTACACACCCTGCATTACACAGATAGCAAAACCCACTGGCACAGTGTTCCTCAGAGCTGATCCACATGGATGGTTTTTGCTCCTAATGCCAGAATATATGACAATATGCTGGGACCTGTGGATATCTGTCTGGGTGAGTAGTTTTTGTATGAACTTACATGTGCAAATAAAATCTGTTATTTTCCAAATTAAAAATAAACCTCAAAGGCAATGGACTCCAAATGGCTTGAAGAGAGATGTTTAAAAAATATGGAAAGGATATAAGGGTGTGTTAAACTCAATGACATTTGGAATAAATACAAAATTTGGTTCCAGTGATCTCCATTTTCACCTTAGCTACATTGCTTTCTCTGGTTTACTGAAGATAATCATAGATTCTTGTCTTGAAGAGAAAAAATGCAAAATAGTCATTAATTATCCTAAGATTAAATCTGTGCTTTTTTCATCTGCCAGATTGTGAACAGGAACTGGAAAGTAGCTAAGAGAAAATGGTTTAAAAGCAAAAAGAAATTTGCATTAGGGAAGGAGGGATTTACTCATACTTTGGAAGTCAAAGAAAAACACTGCAATCCCGTCAGCACCTGGAAGGCACCATTTACTATGTGCTGTCTCTTTCATTGCAAGCGGACACAGATTGTATTTTTAGTGCAGTAAACAGCAGATTCCACTGTGGGAATCCTTGCAGTTGGTACCTATAGCAACCTCATTTAAAATGTTATAAAGCTTTAAAACATCAGGAGTTTAGGTAGTCAGTCATATATACCTCCATACAGACATTCAGCCACTCACACACATACATGCTTGTCCACACACTGATAGTAAATCATGTGTAATATTATATTACTCATGGAGTTTTACCATTGAATCATGTTTGACATAAAGAGCTGAGAAAAATCAAATATTCTAGCACTGCAACCAGCAGCAAGAACATATTGGTGCCTAAACAGCGTATTATACCACCTGGTAAGCAACCACCTAAAAAGAACATTCTTATGATTTAAACATGGAGAATTTGACTGACATTTCAGAGTTTCTATTTGTAACAGATGCTTTTGATGCCACACCCATGTATTTTTGACACTTACCTTCACATACTAAAGGATGCTACTGCAAAAACCTATGACTTCCTTCTGAAAAAGCTTTTTTTTTCTTTTTGATAACTTTAGAATTAACATTTTTCTCTCTCTTTTTTTCTTTCTGAGAGTTTTTTGGTGGTCACAAAGAAGAGCACAGTTAGCCTGTGTTCAGAGAAAGCCAAAGGGCTGGAGGGTTAATGTCCCCAAGGCATCCCCCAAAGTCCTGACAGAAAAGAAAGGTAAGCTCAAAGACAGAGGAGCCAGGATTTGAAGTTTAAATACATGAGCTTCCCTGTGGCTTGGCTGAGATCATTTGAGGTGATGTTTCCATGGTCTCCTGCAGTTCCCCATTAGATTTGAGCTTCAGTTTCCACAGTGGTAACCAGTTTGACAACACTTCCCATATTGGCTTTATTTCTTTTCCTATTATACTTCTTCACTTCCTTATTGGTGCTTTATGGGATCACCCCCCGTTAAACTACGTGGATTCTAAACCTTGTATCAGGGTCTACTTCCAGGACAACCCAAACTAAGACTAAAACTAAGTCTTTATTCCCTTCTGTTAGGATAAGATGTAATTTTCATCAAATACTCTGGAACACACATCCCTTATGGATTTCTCAGAAATGGGGTCCTCACCAAAAGCACAAGTCCAGAAAAGTCTCACAATTAGGAAGGTGGTTATTTTAACATATCAGAATGTTTTCCCCATAGCATAAACACCTGTAATGGTAGAATAATTCTTAAAACAATAGAGAACTTATGATAGAATGCTATTTGAGTAGATCTAGGGGTAAATAGGAGGATAGCCACTTATCTTTTTTTCTTTCACTTTCTTTTTACTACTACCCACATATTTTCTCAATATAATGTGTCTCTCAACTTCATTCTTCTATGCAAAAATGTATTTGCTGGTTCTATTCAACAAATGCAATCCACATATCAAAATGAACATTTACTCAGCATTTTCATGCACTTGGCACTGACTTTAAAACCAATACTGTAGTCCCCACAGCTTGTTACTCTATTGCAGAGATAAGCCTTCAACATATGGCAAAACATAAAATAAATATTAAAAAGTATAAATATTCAAGCATGAAATTTCATGGTAATTAAAATAATTATATGTAGAAACAGCTCCAAATGCCAGACATTGTACTGTAGCAGTAGTTCAGGTGAAAGAAAAGTGAAAGCAAGTAAAAAGATACCTAGAACCAACTGCATTTTAGGCTTTCATATTACAGATAAATTCTTAAACCAATGACCTGAAGGCCTCAGTTCATTCTGCATGCTTTTGGATGATGTGAAACAGCAAACTATTCTGGCTGGTTACCTATAATCCATTCATTCGATCAGTCAACCAAAATTTGTTTCCTCCCAAATACACATCAGTGAGCAAAATAAAAATTCCTGCCTTCATGAAGTTTGTGTTCTAAAAGGACAAACAGTACATTAACAAGTAAGCAATTACATTTATAATATAATGTTAGGTAACAGGACTCTAATAAAAAATAAAGCAAGCATGGTAGAGCTAGAGAATAATGATCTCATGATTATTTTAGATATGGTAGTCAAGGATGGCTTCTCTGAGGACACCTTATTTGAATAGAGGGAACTAGCTCCGAAACAAGTAGAAATAAAATATTCCCGGAGAGGAAAAAGCCAGTGCAAAGGCCCTGATATAGGGATATGACTACCATGTTAAAGGAAAAATAAGATCCCAGGATGAATAAGTAAAAGGCATATCACAAGACAGAAGGTGAGAGGGCAGGCACGAACCAGGGGCTACAAGACTTATGGGCTTGTAGTTGGTACTTCATTCTGAATGGGTGGAAAGCTACTGGAAAGCTAAAAATATCACTCTGGCCATTATGCAAAGAATAGACTAGAGAGAACAAAAGTAAATGAAAGAAGACCAGTGATGAGGCTAGTGAGAGATGATGGTGGCTAGTATTAGAGGGGATGATGAGAACGGTAGTAGTGGAGGAAATGAGAAGTTTGAGAATTTGGGTTAGGAAACAGAAAAATAAAGGATGACTCTCAGGTTTTTTACTTAAAAATTCTCATGAATGGCAGCACCAATTACTGAGGTAGAGACAGCTAGGCAAAAAGCAGGTAGATGGGGGCAGAGATCAAGAATCTTTTTGAGGCATTTTGAGTCTGAGATGTCTATTATCTTTCCAAGTCAGTTGGCTATATACTAACCAAATTTCAGGGTCAAGTCTAGGCTGAGGATATAAATCGGAAGTCATCAGCATTTGATAGTATTTCAGTCTTAGTCCTGGGGACCAAAATTAGAGAAAGAAGAAAAAAGGTCTCAGGACATAGTCTTGTGACAGTCGCACATTCATAACTTTAAAATGACAAGGGAGATCAAAAAAGAAATATTTTTAAAAATCAACTAATTAGATAGGGAGAAAACAGAAAAACTTCTTTATGTTTGACTGCAGCAAGTTCTGGCTGAACTCAAATGGGAGTTCTGAGTCACCTTGTTAGTGAAAATAAAAAGACAATGATCTCTCCAGGGGTCCAGCCATGAAAACTGATACGAAAAGGGGCTTTGTTTGCATAAGCAAGAAGAGGAAGAAGTTTGGAGCACAGCCCTGTTTGGATGACAGTTGGAAAATGGAGACAAAGAGAGACAAACCACATGACATTTACCCTACCATTGAGCGAACCCTTTAAGTCCTGACAGAAAAGAAAGGTAAGCTCAAAGACAAAGGAGCTGGTTCCATGGCAGACCACTATGAAACACTGAGCATGATGGCTGCTTCAGGCCCAAGTGCCCGAGCTGGGAGAGCACTGTCCATCCAGCTGTGCACAGAGCTGGGCATTGAGAATCTGCACCTTTGACATAGACACAGGCAGTCTCAAAAGGCACAGCAGTAAGGCTGTGAGATCACATAATGACTTAGCATTCCTGTAATACAGGTGAATTGGTAGCAGATTAGCAGACTCCAACTCTAGAATTGAGGTATTCACCAGTACATTTCATTCTCAGTGAGCACAGCAAAACCAGCTACTTCACAAGTACCCTTGCCTCTACCACAGGCATTGCGTTCAGATATAGCTTACCTGCATTGAAGAAGGATGCAGTCCATTCTGCCTCTGTTTTAGGAAATACAGAAACTGGTGGAGGCAGACCCAGGGCTCTCCCATCCAGATCCTTGAAGAGATACTTTCTCGGACTTGCACAGTCTAATTCAGGGCAGACTACTTTTCCTAAATCTTTCCTGTGAAGACAGTCAAAAAGCAACTCTCTCATTTCATGATAAGCAGCAAGAAGAAAATATATATTGGTACTGCTAATGTTGTGTAAAACAAATTCAACAGATTTTTAATTATTGATAATGTGTTACATAATAAAATAAAACTCTTTATAAAATAATTTATTTCCTGGTTATATGGTCAAGAAGAAAGACATTCTTACTAATCAAATATTTTGGATATCTTAATATGTAATCTTTATATAGATCACTGATTTTTTAAAAAGCAAGATACAATACAATGTTCCTCTCATAACTACTGAACATAATATAATTATTTTTAGAAAATTCAGGGTTTTGCAGTATTTTAGAATTATTATATATATATATATCAATTATATTTATGCTATATACAAAGAAAAATAGATATTCTCATTCAACAAATATCATTGAAAACCTACAAATGACAGGTTGGGTAACATAATAGTGATAAAGACAGATATGGCACCTGCACTTTCAGAATTTAGAGTCAAGTGGGCTATATAAACAATTAGCAGATAATTATAACATTGAATTATAGAGAACTTATTTTATTTCCCCTAATCTAATGCTTTGAAATACCATTAGTAATAATATTATTTTATTGTATACCAAGAATTATTAGTACAAAGATTGAGATGTTAATATCACATAGTACTATGATTTGAATGATGGTCCTTTCAAAATTCATGTTGAAACTTAATCCTTAACAGAACAGTATTAAGAAGTGTGGCCTTTGGGAGGTGATAAAGTCATGAGGACTCAGCCCTCATGAATGAGATAGCACCCTTATAAAAGGACTTGAGGATGAAGAGAGTGCTCTCTTGCCCTTCCATTTCTCCTCCCATGTGAGAACACAGCTCTCCCCTCTGGAGGATGCACCAACAAGGCACCATCTTGGAAGCAGGGAGAAATCTTCACCAGACACCAATTATGCCAGTGTTTGATCCTGGACTCCTCAGCCTCCAGGACTATAAGAAATAAATTTATGGCAAGGTACAGTGACTCATGCCTGTAATCCCAAAACTTTGGGAGGCTGAGGCAGGAGGATCCCTTGAACCCAGGAGGTCAAGGCTGCACTTAGCCATGATTGTGTCATGGCATTTCAGCCTGAGCAACAGAGTAAGACCCCATCTCCAAAAATAAATAAATTTCTGTTCTTCAAAAATTATCTAATCTGTGGTACTTCGTTATTCTAGCGTAAACAAAGACATGTAACTTTACAACTATTTCAGCCCAAGGGTAAGACAGGAACATAAGGAAAACTCAATAGTAAATCTTTAAAAATGACACAATAACACGAATTGCCTCCCTAACCATGTTTAGCTACCTAAAATGATTCAGGAATGGGCATCAAAAAGAGACTGGTGTTAGGCCAAACACATGAATGTTCTAATTAGGGTGGTTTCTTTTTTTTTTTTTTTTTTTTCTTTCAACTAAAGGAGTTTGCCCCAGTGTTGCAGGAAAGAAAAAGTAACTCATTATTCCTGCTTCTAACTACTCTCTTTCATGACAAAAAAAAAAAAAAATACTATCTAGTTTTCACATATTCGAAAAAAACTCTTAGATCATATGTCAGAAAACAATCTTTACACCCTGAATCCCAGTATCTGCTAGACCTCATCATTCAGTTGAGAGATTCCTGTCAGCAGACACAATCTTCCTCTATCTACTAGTTCCTGCACAAAAGACTCCCAAGGCCTCCTTCTGAAGACCACTGACACTTTACTCCAAGGAAGAGTAAAGAATTAGGGTCAATTTATTACCAGCGAGTTTGAAAACATCCCAAATAATTCTCTCTAATTAAGACAAAACAATAAAACTTGCACTTTATTACTTCTGCCCCTTTCATTATCTAAATAAAGTCACATGGATGAGTCCATATTTAAAGGGGAGGGAAATAGCCTCTGCCTCTTTAGTGAAAGATATTTTAAAAATCACATATCACAAGGCATGAATATAAGAGGGGTAAAGAATTGGAGTCATTAAGTTAAGGTACCTTGCCATTCTAAGACTCATTTCTATTACTTTGATGATTTTATTCTTTTTAAAAACATGTTTAGGGATTTGAAGAACTGCCAAGTACTTCATAAATATGGCTTATTATAAATACTAAAAATTATACCTGGGTTGTAATGGAGAAAAGTAGAACTTGTTTTTATCTTTCATCTTTAGCATCCTGGTCCTCTCTGCTGTTATTGGGTGCATGATTCCAGTGTTTTCTGCATTTGGTAGAATGCAGACATCCAGGTCATTGCTATAGCAACTCTTCACAAAACTAGAAAAGGTAACATCTGAAATTTTAAAAATATATATCATAACATTATATAATGTAAACCACCAGCCATAAATATCGAATACACAAATAAATATTGTTCTAATAATATATATCCCAAGTTAGTTTAAGCTATCCAGGAGAGTTTCAGGAGTTTACCTAAATCTTGATATAAAATATCTGTAGTTCTTCAATAAATGGACATTGTATGCAATAGAGAAGAGTATTTCCATACATTAAAGCCTTAAGAGCAAGAAGGCTTTTCATTTGAGGCTTAATCAAAATCCATTCACTTTACAGAAAGACAAACCAACTGTCCGATGGACTAAGTGACAGAGGAGAGATCACGATGGTACAAAAGATCTAATAGAAGATGAAGTCCACAAGTTGTGTCATAATGTTTATTTTAACCCTAGCTGCTCAACCAACTACTAAGCAACTTTGGATGAGACACAAGTTCTGCATTTCAATTTCCTCACTTCTATGATAGGGAAAATAACACTTACCCAAGACAATTCTTATATAATCGAGTTAAATAATTGCTGTGTTGGCCAGGCATGGCAGCTAATGCCTGTAATCCCAACACTTTGGGAGGCTGAGATGGGAGGATTGCTAAGGCCAGGAGTTTGAGACCAGCCTGGTCAAGATAGCAAGATCCCATCTCATTCAAATTTTAAATTTTTTTATTTTAAAAAAAGTTGATGTGAAAGCTCTTCAATGTGTATACACCAGTCACTTTTGCAAGAAATTATAAACTACCACTGTGGCTATCAATACCCAGCAGCTTGTCAGTTGGACAGCAAGCGCTAGACCACAATGTACCTTTTTGTTGATAAAATTTCAGAATGCTATTAAAACTTCTATGCATGTTTGTATGAAATGGCATTGCCCAGATAAAATAAAACATCTTACCTTGAAGTTTCATGATTCCTGAAATTGAATGGTCATTCCTCACTTTGTGCCATGGCTCCTGAGGCCACTGATTTGGTTCTGAGGTGAATACAGGCCACAGAATACCAATTCGACCCCCCCTTGGATTGGAAGGAGCTCTATCTGATGATGTCAGGTTGGCCGAGTGAGGCTTCACTTTGTCCTGAAGGCAGTCAAAAGAAGAGCTGGTGGCGACAATGACTGAATTCCTAAGCACAATCTGCACATTTTTAATGGAGTTTTGTGGAGCAGAAAATACATACACTACTGCCAAAAGACCAATAGTGTTGTCTACCAGGGTAATGTTCTCTATCTCTACACTGTTCTCTACATGTAACATGGCACCATAGTCAAAGTTCTTGAAAGCCAAGAAGCCAGAGATTCTGGTACAGTTGTCGAGTCCACCTTCCTTATAGAGATGAAGGCCATGAAGACTTGAGTGGGCCACATTGTCAGACCAAAGCACCTCACGAGAGGAGCACCGGTAGCCTCGGATGTGAAAGCCAAGTCTCTCTGATCCTGCCACAACATTGCCATGGAGGTTGATGTCCTTTACCTGGTTCACTTTGATTCCTGCCACCCAAATGTTGGACCACGCTGGCTGTGTCATCAGAACCACAAGGTTATTAGTGAGAGAATAGGCCTGACCTTCTAAATCAACGCCATGGCCAGCTGTGCCAAACACGATATTGTCATTTAAACGTACTCCGTGACTAGCAGCTGCATGAATGCCCCCGCCACAGCTCTGGTGCAGAGTAGATGAGATGATCCAGGATCCTGTTGACACATTACTGAATTCGACTGATGAGTACAGTGATGACCCAAAGTTCTGAACTTCCACGTTAAGAAGTTGAAGGACACCTACAAACAAAATGTATGTCATCAGGTAGTTTCTTCTTCCCCACAAAAAGCTGAAGAATGGCTCATTTTAGGACATTAAGATATGAAGATTCTTAATGAAAATGTAACTTTATTCTCAACACCAACATTATATTTCACACATAGATTCTCATCTAAAAATGTAGGAATCATTATAGGTATCACATTAATGCCTGAATTTCATGTGCAGTCAGAAGAGTCTGTTGATAGGATGGGGAAAGATGAGAGGAGAAATAGTAAAGAGACAAACTTTGGAGATGAGCATGGCTAAATTTAAAGATTCCGTGCATTTGTCTTGGGGCCAAGTCAAAGAATTAGGTAAGAATAAAGAGATTCTGGATTTCTGGCCCCTCATCTCAACGTCAAAACTCATTCTCAGCATCTCACTGACAGCATGTAAAAAGGCCAGTCATCCCCACAAACACATGACACGAATGAATATTAAGCATTTCCAAAGAAGAATAGTACTGCAAAATTTCCTTCTGCCCAATTGATGTCCAAAAACATGATATTCAATACATGCTTCTCATTAAGACATGGTAGAAGCAATAACATGCTTTTAAAATCACTTTAAAGGTCCTGTAAAATCTTTTCCATATTTTTGTCCTGGCTACACTTTATTCACTTTTGTTTCATTTTTATAATAAGATTTTCTATATCTTTATGTCAGGAGAAAATAGTGAATTATTTACTCTCATTTGTAATTTTATTTGTACTGTATTAAATAGATATTGTTAAAGAAAAAAACACCACAAAATACAGCCAGATGGTTGATTTAAAAACACAATGAGTCAGCATATATACTCTTGGTAAAATTAATAATAACATGATTATAGGTGAATTAATATGAAATAATAATGAGATGAATTAAAAACTTTAACTCATATAATATTATGTAGTCACTGCTCTAATTCATATTTATTTATTTATGTATGGATACTCTTAATTTTCAAAAAAATCCTATGAGGCAGGTATAACTATTATCTCCATTTTACACATAAGGAAACTGAAGCAGAGAAGAGTTAACTAACAAGCTAGGACTTAAACTTAAGCATTTGGATGAGAAGCTGCACTATTAATCTCATGCAGGCATCCTAGAAAGACAGGAAGACTTGGTGGTATAAAAGCAGTAACTCTGTATTATGATTCAGATAACTGGGCTATAGTTATGAGCCAATAATTAGTTGTGTGTCCTTTGCTAGGTAGGTCACAAATTTGGCTCCTTTTATATCATTTTTTAAGGTACCAATGAAAGTAAACTATAAAATAATTGATCTCATTAAAAAATGAAGGGAGCAATGCATTTGAAGTTTCAATTTCACTGTTTCAATAATAGTATTTAAGGTTCAAAGATAGTACAGCTTAAGTCCCGTTTCTCTGTTACCTTTTCAGAGATGAGAAACTAGAACCCTTGCAAATCAGCTGCCATGAAGAAGCAAGTCCTTGTGAGAAGGACAGGCTACCAGAAAGACCCTATACGTCTCCTTGTGGTCAGACAACAGGATCCCAACATATCTCAATGGATGCTATTGAGGAGGCATTGGTAAATGGTGTGGACGTATCCACAGAACAATAAAACACCCAAAAGCTATTTGTTGGGCAATATCCCTCACCAATAGCACATAGCTGAAAGGGCTGCCAACCCTGCTCCATTGAACTTTGGCACAAAAAACACCAAATGCAAGCACAAGTCCATAAATAAACAGCTTATTTTTAGCATTTGAGGTGATTTTAGAATCTCTGTCAAGGCAACATGTCAGTATTACTGTTATTTCCAAGGTTTTTTACAAAGGATAATTCCAGGGAGATAGATAAAGAGATGCGTAGGGCACAGCATGAGGGAAGGGCATGCAGCTCCCAAGCCCTCCCCAGGTGCACCACCTTAGTCTAGGAAGCTCCACGTGTTCGACTATCTAGAAGCTCTCAAGATTATTTTAATTATTGGGTTTTTTAATGTCTTATACTTGCGTGGATTTGATTCATAGTTTTAAACTCTACAAGGTCTTTTTACTTGTGAGCGCATTAACCAATGACTGAAAATTAATCAACAGTAAAGACTTAAACTGTCTTCAGCATTTAAATAAAGAATTAAGCAAATTTTTTTGAGACAGAGTCTCACTCTCTCACCAGGCTGGAGTGCAGTGGCGCAATCTCAGCTCACTGCAACCTCCATCTCCAGTGTGCAAGTGATCTTCCCACATCAGCCTCCCAAGTAACTGGGACTACAGGTGTATGCCACCATGCTTGGCTAATTTTTATATTTTTAGTAGAGACAGGGTTTCACCATGTTGGCCAAGCTGGTTTTGAACTCCAACCTCAAGTGATCTGCCCACTTCAGCCTTCCAAAGTGCTGGGAATATAGGCATGGTGGCCAGCCTGAATAAAGCAATTAGTTTGTTCAAAACTATTTTCCTATTTTTTCTTTAGAAAATCACTACTGAAAAAATATTCTAGCAAGTTAAGCACAACTTGTTGGGTACCATTCAGGAAGAGAAGAATGATAGAGCCCTCCAATATAAAATAGAACTTGTAAGTCTTGACCTGCTTTTCTGCTCTATAATAAATCAATACCCATATCTGGCATCCCTGACAAACACCTGCAGATCCCATTTTATGCATGCTCTAGTCTATGTTACAGAAAAATGTAATGGTTTTTAATGCAGTATATAAACCTAAATTGAATTCTGGAAAAGAAATGAGAAAAAATTGGTAAATTTTGAAGAATGTCTTGAGTTTAGTTCATAGTAATGTACCAATGTTAATGGTATCATCTTCATTTTCACAAATATACTAGTATGACGCCTGCTATTAATGGAAGAAAATTGAGCGAAAGGTATACAGGGTCTCTCTATACTGTCTTTGCAGCTTTTCTATAAATCTGCAAATATTATAAAATTAAAAGTTTATTTAACAAGAGCCAGGCTTCACTCTACCACTTACTAGTTGAATGACTTTCCTTACTCTTCATTTATATTTTTCATTCATATTTATTAAGCACATGATATACTGCAGTTACCATACTAGGAAAACAGATGAAAGGTCTATTCCTAACCTCAAGGAGTTTATAAGTTAATGAAGGAGCTACATAAATAAATAGGCAAATGTACTATAGACTCTGTTTCCTGTAATAGGAATATAAAATTCTCTCATGAGGATTTTAGGATTAAACAAGATAAAATTTTCACTGTGTGAAAACCAGCACCATTTCTGGTCCATAAGAAGCACCAAATAGAGTTTCTGTTTCCCTTCCCCGGGGGAACAATTTAAGGATCAGCATTGTCAGAGATTTAGGATCAAGTCAGTCTTGCCACTGTTCTGCTCTGGCTTGGTGCTCAGCTGTAAGAACTGGCCTTCTGTCCTGTTCCTGTGGCCATGCTCCAGCTTGGCCTGTAGTTTCAGTTAACTGGGGCCTTATCTTGCTCTCTCCTTCCTGATTCCCCATCTTCATCAACCTTAAAATGGTCTCTTCTTACAAAATCGAAACCCAGCCTTTGTCTCCGTCATCTGGAACAGGGTTCTCAGCCTCAACACTATTGACATTTCTGGCAGATACTCCTTTCCTGTGGGCGGCTGTTCTGCATGTACCAGATGTTTGGCACTACCCATAGATGCCAGAGCTCCCTCAAGTTGTGACAAGTAAAAATGTCTCCATACATTCCCAAATGTCACCTGGGGTAGGGAGCAGAAATCACCACTGACAAGAACCTGTGGAGCTAGAGTTTATGGAGACAGAACTTGTTCTGTTAACTAGAAATCTTAAATGTTTGATTTAAGGTCCAAACACTGCCCTTTACAAAACTGGTGAAATAGTTGTGTCAACAAAGAGTGTCCCATACTGAATACATTTGGAAGTGGTTAGATCCTTTATTCTCAGCCTTCCCCAGGCCTTTATATATTCATGTATACCATGACTTTCTAAGTTGCAGCTACAGTGACAGCCAAACTACTTGATCAGGAAAGAACTTTGGAATAATGTTTAAGGGACACAAGTTTAAGAAATGAGGTCCTAATCAAATGATTTTGCAGCATTCCAAAAGGCCTAAAACTTGAAAGAAACAAGAAAGATTGAACTGATCCTTAAAGCAGTCTAAAATATGGAAATCATTTTTATTTAAATTTATGCTATTAATTTATAGCATGAACTAATGCCTGCCATCAGATATAGCATGCTACTGGGAAAGAGTAATAGAAATTCAGGAAAGAGATAAAATTGAAGTGGTCATTAAATCATCTATAATTTCAAAGCAGAGGAAATTTCACATCTGCTGAAGATGTTTTCTTTGAGGTAAAATGTGCATATGTGCTGATCGCTAGTATATTATTTTAACATCACACTGATAATTAAGCACAGATTAGGACTGAAAATTCATAGCTTCTCCAAGCACAAAGGAATTATCTCATTTGAACATTTTGCTTTATAAATGAAAATTCTCACAGTTGGGATTTCTGGGTGTCCCGGATGAATAGGCTCCAACTGGTAATGCCTAGTTACTTAAAATTTCATTTACCTGAAAATTCTTCTCGGCTGGACTTCCTGAAGGACCCCACAAGTAGTCTCCCCCTACATGATACGTCAGGCTGAATTTGTATATTTCGGGTCAACAGCCCAACTTCAGCAGCCAAACGAATGTGTCGGCCATCCTCCATGACATGGACACTTCCTGGGGCAATAGGAGTTGAGGGGAAAAAAAAAAACCTTAAAAACCTATTTCAAAAATCACTAGCTGGGGACCCAGCAAACCTGAGAAATGAAAACATGCTTTCCCCTCGGAAGGTCTACCAACATTAAGGTCTGCTTTTCCTCGGGCATTCTCCACAAAGGTCAGCTGAGAAATAAAATAACCCATTCACTTTTCTCTCTTTGGGATCAGAGTGAGAGTGTTTGAGCAAGAATTCATTTCTGCTTAATAACTGTGGGTACTGGGACAGGTCACTGGTTCAGAGAAGTCAGGGCAGACCTGTCCAATTAGTGGGATCCCCAACCTCCTCCCTTAAATAGGTCAGCGTGAAACTCCAGTGTTGGGTTGTACATTGTCCGTGGACCTCTTTCATGAGAGTGAGGAATCCCAGATCAACTGGGGCAGTGACGGAGCAGAAACAGCTATGTATGAGAGTAAAGGGAACGTGAGAAGCAGCAGCAGGTAGCAGCAGCAGCAGCATCTTCTCGTGGTGGATCTTTCACTCATCTCCGCCTGAACAGCTGCCATAGCAGTGGGAACTAAGCATCTTGCTAGTTTGTTTCACTGCCTACCATTTGCATTTCACCTTCTATCTTACTGAAATCATTGCTGAAGAGTTCTTTCTTCTCTTCCACTTATTAAAAAGGAAATCATCCTGGGAACTATGATTTAGACATAGCTTTAGACATTCTGGTGAAAGCGTGAATTTGCCTCTCACGTATCAGAGACAAAAAGACATTCTCCATCCCCTTTATTTCCACAATTTATTACTGATTAGCTATATCTCCTGGGTTAGATTTATTAGACTGAATCAGGAAGACTATTACAATTTATTATTTATGTGCAGTACATTTTAACTGTGTATTGTGTATAAAAATATTCAGTATCTTTTTTTCTTTAAAAAAAGGTCTGGGCTTTTTTCTTTCATTTTTGCAGTAATAGTAGTAGTTAATACATAAATGTACCTCATGTCAGGAAGGACACATTTCTAAGTATGGAAAATGAAATCATTATTTACAGTAACTATCATATTCTAAGGGACTGTAATTCAATGCGCCAGGAAATAAACTGAAAACTCAGTGCCCATGAGTTTTATTCTGGCTTTCATCAGAAAACTGCCCAGTGACATTGAACAAGATTCTTAATCCTCTGCTCTTAGACTTGCCATTAAAAATAAAAAGGATAATGTGAGTCCATGTATATGTGTATGTGTATAACATCCAAGTATTCTTTAAAAATAAAGCAATAAAATTAATGAAGGAATAGAGATAAGGCCATCTAGCATGAGTCTAGGGCAGCAGGAAGGCATTATTTTTCCCCTCTGAATGGAAGTTAGATCCAAGGTCCCCAGCCAGGTTGCCAAACATGGTCTTCCTGGCTCATTTACTTCCCTTAACCAGCAAACCAAAGGCTTACCAATGTGACGGTGCTTGAGCTGTTCATGAATCCTCACATAGTGGCCTTTGACTTCTTTCACAGTAAGGACCTCTGCTTCATGAGGCTCATAAGAAGAGGAGCTAAGGACGATTTTGTCATGGGGGCGCCAATCCACTGCATCCTCTAGTATGAGTCTGTAACAGCATAAAAATGTCATTGGATATACCAACAGTGCAGCACAAATCATATATTAACTCCAGAGCAAGAAAAGGAAATCCATTGTGACCAACATATCCCACCAGAGAAGCTGAAACAGAAATAAGACATGACGGTGGGAAAAGCATTTTGCAAACAGTTTAATGCTAATGGAGTCACTTTTCTGACTTACAAGTGTATATGTTACAGGGACAGCAAAGATATTCCATGACCCCTGAAATACAAGGCAAAGGAATAAAAAACAATAAAAGTTCCAGAGGTTGGTATACGTGTCTACATGTGGTAGACATGTAGAACTACAAGTAGACTACATTTTCTGTAACAGCAACCTTCCTTCTGGATTAGAGAACAGATTAAATAATAAAATAATAATAAAAGCATTTTAGAAGAGATCTTTTCTCTAATTTTCTGAAGAAATATAATGCCATTTTCCGACAACTTTGGACATTTTGGACAACTTTTCTTTATGCATTACAACTCCCACCTTCATGGTGAGATAGATATAAGTGTGAACTGTAGAGGTGTCACACTTATAGTGGTAGTTAGTAGCTGTGACCTTGAGAAATCACTTCACTCCTCGGCTTCATATCCTCATCTGAAAAGTGCTATATTTGTACCTTCTCTCTTCTTTTTCATCACATGAAACAATGAGGGTTTTGTTCATTTTTGGTGTTTTAAAAAACACACATTTAATGCAGTTTCTGTTCAGTCTTTCACTGCCGCCTAGCTTTTCCTAGTGAATATGATGGTTTTATTCTCTTCATAGTCATTACCAACTTCAACACCATAAATTTAATTACCTGCCTCATTAGTAATGTCCAAAGTTTAGCAAGCTTTGATAAAGATTCTCCTTTACCATAAAATGTTCATTGAGACAACAGTGTCACTGTGCAGAGCATTGGATCATGCAATCTCTATTGACTGAGCAAATCTTATGCACCAGACACTATAGTAGATGCTAGGGACGTAAAGATAAATAAAACATATATCATTTGTATTAAATACATAACTTAAATTTTGCCTAGCACATATCTTTAAAGAGTCTACTGCATGGGTGAAAGATGAACAGATATTTAATATGTAGTATTAAGCCACCAAAAAGAAATATAAATTAAATGTGATTATTTATAAGATAATGTATGAGTCTAATAAACCAAAGATTGGAATTAATTCAAATCTATGTACCTAAAGTTGGAGAGAGAAAAAATCATAGAGAAGAAAAAAGACTATTATCAGTTGATGCAACTTTTAATGAAGGAATTTAGAGTCTTAACTTTGTTCCTGATTTGCTATGACTTCCTAGAAAACTCTCAGTTACAGACTATTTAAGCAACACCAGATTTTAAAGGCAGAGAAACTAAGTTCCAAATAGATTAAATAACAAAATGTAAGACTAGATAAATAAATGGAGCCAGAGATTGAATTAGGACAAAGGAAGACTACCGATTAAGTCCAGAGATTTTTCCACTAAATAATCTCACTTTGCCTCTCTCATTTTTAGTTCTTCAGATGCCAAAATGTATTAGAAAAAGAATACTACATTTCCTAATCTATGAAATAAGAAGTCTATGATCCCTACAATGGAATACTGTAGAGCCATTTTTAAAGTAGCTTGTGAAAGAGCACTGAATTACAAGAAATTTTGTTCATGATATATTGATTTCAGAAGGCTCCATCATCTCAGCCCAAAATCTCTGTAAACTGATAAGCAACTTCAACAAACTCTCAGGATACAAAATCAATGTGCAGAAATCACAAGCATTCCTATATGCCAATAATAGACTTGAAGAGAGCGAAATTGAAAACAAACTGTCATTCACAATTGTTACAAAGAGAATAAGATACCTAGGAATACAACTAACAAAGGATGTAAAGGACCTCTTCAAGGAGAATTACAAACCACTGCTCAAGGAAATAAGAGAAGACACAAAGAGATGGAAAAACATTCCATGCTCATGGTTAGGAAGAATCAATATTGTGAAAATGGCCATACTGCCCAAAGTAATTTAAATGCTATCCCCATCAAGCTACCTATGACCCTCTTCACAGAACTAGAAAAAAACACCTTAAACTTCATATGAAACCAAAAGAGAGCCTGCATAGCCAAGTCAATTCTAAGCAAAAAGAACAAAGCTGGAGGCATCACACTAACTGATTTCAAACCATACTACAAGGCTACAGTAGTCAAAACAGCATGGTACTGGTACCAAAACAGAGATATAGACCAATGGAACAGAACAGAGGCCTTGGGGCAATGCCACACATCTACAACCATCTGATCTTTGACAAACCTGACAAAAACAAGCAATGGGGAAAGGAGTCCCTGTTTAATAAATGGTGTTGGGAAAACTGTCTAGCCATGTGCAGAAAGCAGAAACTGGACCCCTTCCTGACACCTTACACTAAAATTAACTCCAGATGGATTAAAGACTTAAACATAAGACCTAACACCATAAAAACCCTAGAAGAAAACCTAGGCAAAACCATTCAGGTCATAGGCATAGGCAAGGACTTCACGACTAAAACACCAAAAGCATTGGCAACAAAAACCTAAATAGACAAATGGGACCTAATTCAACTCCAGAGCTTCTGCACAGCAAAAGAAACAATTAGAGTGAACCAGCAACCAACAGAATGGGAAAAAAATTTGCAATCTACCCATCTGACAAAGAGCTAATATCCAGAATCTAGAAAGAACTAAAACAGATTTATAAGAAAAAAACAAACAAACTCATTCAAAAGTGGGCAAAGGATGTGAACAGATACTTTACAAAAGAAGACATATATGAGACCAACAAACATATGAAAAAATGCTCATCATCACTGATTATTAGAGAAATGCAAATCAAAACCACATTGAGATACCATCTCACACCAGTTAGAATATCGATCACTAAAAAATCTGGAGACAACAAATGCTGGAGAGGATGTGGAGAAATAGAAACACTTTTACACTATTGGTGGGAGTGTAAATTAATTCAACCATTTTGGAAGACAATGTGGCGATTCCTCAAGGACCTAGAAATAGAAATTCCATTTGACCCAGCAATCCCATTACTGGGTATATATCCAAAGGATTATAAATCATTGTATTATAAAGACACATACACACATATGTTCATTGTGGCACTGTTTACAATAGCAAAGACGGAACCAACCCAAATGCCCATCGATGATAGACTGGACAAGGAAAATGTGGCACATATACACCATGGAATACTATTGAGCCATAAAAAAAACGATGAGTTCATGTCCTTTGTGGGGACATGGGTGAATCTGGAAGACATCATTCTCAGCAAACTGACACAAGAACAGAAAATCAAACACCACATGTTCTCACCCACAGGTGGGTGTTGAACAGTGAGAACTCATGGACACAGGAAGGGGAGCATGACACACTGGGGTCTGTAGAGGGGGAATAGGGGTGGGACAGTCGGCAGGGAGGGAGGTTGGGGAGGGATAACAAGGGGGAAAATGCCGGAATATAGGTGATGGGGGGATGGAGGCAGCAAACCACATTGCCATTTATGTACCTATGCAACAATTCTGCATGTTCTGTACATGTACCTCAGAACCTAAAGTACAATAATATATATATATATGTGTATATATATTAATATGTAATAATATATACACATATATATATATTTTGTATACATATATATGTAATAATATATACACATATATATTTTTTTTTGATTAAAAAATTTTAAAAAATACATTCACAGAAAATGGGAAGGCTACATGTTAAAATGTTAGCCTATGTATGGATGGTGGGATTATTAGTGATTTTCACTTAAATCTAAATTTTCTGACTTATCAGGTAGTATATTGTAGTTAGGAAAAAAAGTCAACTTACTGTGTAATTGAAATTAATCCTTTACTTCATAGTCAGTATTACTCAGCAGTCCCCAACCTTTTTGGCACCAGGGACCAGTTTTGTGAAAGACATGGATTCAGGATGAAACTGTTCCACCTCAGATGATCAGGCAATAGATTCTCATAAGAAGCATGAAACCTAGATCCCTTGCATGCACAGTTCACAATAGGGTTTGCATTCCTCTGAAAATCTAATGACCCCTGATCAGACAAGAGGTGGAGCTCAGGCAGTAATGTTCCTTGCCCATCACTTACCTCCTGCTGTGCAGCCTGGTTCCTGATAGGCTATGGACCTGTATCAGTCTGTGGCTCTGTGGGTTGGGGAACCCTGACCTACATAATTTTTATTATTTATATTGTTGAATAAAGCTCTTCAAATAATAAGTCACCATAATATTCTGAAAAGTTCCATGTGATTGTGAGATTAAAACTTATCCACAGGAGATTTTTTAGGGCAGTATTCTGTGTAATATTATGGAGTATATATATATGATTATACATTTGTCAAAAGCCATAAAACTCTAAGACTGAGTGAATCCTAATGCAAATTTTGAAAATCATAAAGCTTCATTTTCTAACTCCCTTATATAAGCCATCTGCTCCAGCCAGATGAATCAGTTCACTCTCCCCTCCTCTGCTCTTCGGGTCTCTACTTCTTAAAAATGGACACATCACTATGCCTTCAAGAAATCCTTCCACTGAATGTCTAAAGCCTCCCCACTTTCTGTACCACCATCAGTTTGACATAACAAATGCTATTTATTGCCTTGTGACTGATTTTGTACACTTGCCTTCTATGACCATTCAACTTTTACATTGTTCATTGATATTTAATAAAAATAAGACTATATAAGACCAGGTACAGTGGCTCTTGCCTTATAATTCCATTACTTTGGGAGACTGAGACAGGAAGATCACTTGACCCCAGGAGTTTGAGACCAGCCTAGGCAACACAGAGTGATCTCATCTCTATAAAAGTGAAAAAAAAAAAAAAGCCTGGTGTGATGGCATACACCTGTGGTCCCAGCTACTTGAGAGGCAGAGGAGGGAGGATGGTTTAAGCCCCAGAGTTTCAAGTTGGAGTGAGCTATGATCATGCCACTGTACTCCAGCAGCCTGGTCAACAGAGTGAGATCCTGTCTCAAAAAAAACAAAAACAAAAACAAAAAACCCAGCTAACCAGCTACCTAAACTCCATAACACCTAACAGCGTTCTAGGAATTATTAAAATTATTAGTTCAAACTTTATATTAAAAACATGAATGAACTTAATCTGACCTTTTCTGTTATGGCTTCCCAGACCTTATGAGTTCATTAAAATGTATCTTTCCTCTATACTCCTGAAGCCTTTGGGGTTTTATACATCATGAGAACCATACACAGCTGTCAAAGGAGAATTGCCCCTTCCACTCCTATGTTCACACAGCAACAGTACTTCAGAGGAAACCGGGGTCCCAGTATCAATAGCCTAGTGGTTCTGCTAGTCAAATGTCAGTTTTCCTTAAATTCCAACAACCGCTATTCCTAGTTCCAGTCTTCAACCATTATGATTACCCTTCAGTCATATGAAGAAATCTTAGCTTAATGACTGGCTCAAAATTCCAGCTGTATTCTATGCCTCTGATTAATATAACTCCTAAAGCTACAGGGAAGAGGGGAGACTTGCTTGTTGTTCTGAGAAAAACATACCTCAGACAATAAATAAACAAAAAGTTCAAAGACTTTTTTGCAAAATAATTGTACCTCAATGGAAACCAAAGGAAATTATGGATAATCACTGTGAAAGTCTTTTTAAAGATAACTTTAAGAAAATATAAACAAAATATCAGTACAGTGTATTTTGGCATAACTTTTGACCTAGTTCAGAGAAAAATAGTATTTACTAGTCAAAAATATAATACTTATTAGTTACAGAGAATTAAAAAATGCTTAAAATTTTGATTTAAAAGTTTTTATAAAAATGTCTAAGACATTCACATGTAAACACCTACAACTTAAATGAATTTATTTACTTAACATTTGTGAGATCTTAACGATAATAACTGCGTTTGACCACAGGCTTGGTGTACAGATCACAAAACATTGCCCCTCTCATCCACACCTCAGGAATAGGGATGGCCACAGACTTCTGAACTCTGATAACATTTAGTCTTTTTTATTTTGTAACTTCTGTTTAAAATTTTTCTGTTAGTGTCATTAAAATGTAATGAGGAGTCTCAGACTGTCTTAGTCTATGCTTGATAGTGAAGAAATGGAATTGTATGATGATGCTGGTAAAGATAGTGAGTGATAACAATAGCTATAGTCAATACAAATTATTTGTCTACCTGACTTCCCCTTTGCTTCATTCCAGGAAATCCCTTACACCTCATCTGAGAACTGCTTTCTTCATCCACTGTACTAAAAGCTGTGAGAGCTGCAGGTTAAAGTCCCACAAACCCTTCACCAAAGGTTGGGGATAGAATCCAACCTGCATTCATTCATCAAAGTCCTTCCCCTGGACTTTCAAATGAAACTAGGAGGAATCAGTAATTTCCTCACTGGTGGTAAAATGCCAAACAGATCTGAGTTCACTTGCACCCTACAGAATGAGGAAAATTATTCTCCAGTAGAAAAACACGAGGTTGAAATAAAGAAGTACAAAAGTAGAGGAGTGGGAGTGCTTAATACAGTCTCCACAATGGCTTGAGAAGGGTTATTTTTACTTGTACTCTCCATTTGAAGAATTCCGATTGCCACAATAGCTACCCTGTCTTGAGGCTTACACTGTGCCAGAAACTGGGCTAAGTACTTTATGTGCGTTAATTCCCTCAATCCTTATAACTATTCTATTAGCTATGTATTGTTATTCACATATTAAAGAAAATAAAACAGGCTCAGAGAGAGTACTTTACTCAAAGTTACACATTTAGCTAACTACATAACTAGAATTAGTCTGCCTGCCCTGAAAGTACAAACTCCTTTCATTGCAGAATATATTTCCAACCTACCTTCCAAAATACGCCTTTTCTCAGACTCAAAATAGTGGTCAATCTGGGAATAGGACCCAGTAGTTTATTGGACCAGAAAAAAATCATCATGTTTTAGAGGTTACGTTTGTGACCCTGAACTCCTGCTAATGAAAGGATAAGACCACCAACTCTATATTCTAATACTTGAACTAAATTATTATAATAATAAAGTTTGAAAAATAACCAAAATAAATTATAGTAGTATTGAAATTAAATTCAAGATTCTCTCATTTGTTAGATAATATGCCATTGAACCAAGAAGCTCAGTAAGTTCTAATTTCCAGAAAATACATATCAAGTCAATGTAGCAGGCCTTTACTGAAGTTCTTCTTTATATTCTGCTGTGCACCAGACACTCATATACCAAATCAACAATAACAAAAATATATCCCTTCTCTATAGAAGCCACTTGGAGGAACAGGACACACAAATGTTAGACATCTTAGTGTTATGTTTTTCTTAAAATTACAAATCATAAAACCATATCTTATGTTCAGATAGTGGGAAAATTTGTAGAGTTGGAGAGACCTAAAGCCCTGTGATGGTTGTAATGAAATCTTCAAGGATATGTAGAAAGTGACAGAGTCAAGGAGGAGATGCAAGAGTGCTGCATCTGATACTCTTATTTCACTTATTGGGTATTTAAGGAACCAGCACAAAAGTTGTTATAGAGAGCCACGTGTGAAGTGCTGAAATGAGAATGTATCAAAAGCGAAAGAAAAAGGAATATTCCAAAGAAAATATATACAAAGACTACATCATTAATTTAACATAGGAGATAAAGGAATAGATATAATCAATTATGACATTCAACTTAAAGGTTTAGGGCCTGAAGAAAAGGATAAGATAACAAATGACTTGATTTCTTCTTCAGTTCACAGTTTCTTCCTTGTAAATAACAGACTATGTTAATAAATCACTTCAGACACCTCACACCTGTCAAAATTACCAAATCAGTGAACGATAACAAAGGTTAGTGAGGATGGAGAGAGGAGATAACCCTTGCATACTGTTGGTAGAAATGTAAATTAGTACAACCATTACAGAAAACAGTTTGGAGAGTCCTCAAAAATTAAAAATAGCATATGATCCAGCAATCCATCTTCTGGATATATATTCCAAGGATATGAAATCAGCATGTCTGAGATATTTACACTCTCATATTCACAGCAACATTATTCTTAATAGCCAAAATATAGAATCAACCTAGGTGCCCATCAACAAATGAGTGGATAAAGAAAATGCAGTATACGTATACACTGAAATACTCCTCAACCTTTAAAAAGAAGAAAATCTGGTCATTTGCATAAACATAGATGAACCTAGAAGACACTATGTTAAGTGAAATGATCCAGACCCAAGAAGACTAATACCACGTAATCTCACTTGCATGCAGAATCTAAAAAAGTGGAACTCACAGAAGCAGAGAGTAGAATCGAGGTTACCAGAGGCTGGTGGTTTGGTTGGTGGTGGGGAGAAGCAAAGTTTGAACAGATGTTGGTGAAAGGATACAAAATCTCAGTTACATAGAAGGAATAAGTTCAAAAGCTCTATTGTGCAACATAATGACTATAGTTATTAATATATTATATTCTTTAAAAATGCTGAGTGTGTGGCCAGGCGCACTGGCTCATGCCTGTATCCCAGCACTTTGAGAGGCCAAGACAGGAGGATCACCTGAGGTCGGGAGTTCGAGACCAGCCTGACCAACATGGAGAAATCCATCTCTACTAAAAATACAAAATTAGCCAGGTGTGGTTGTACCTGCCTGTAATCCCAGATCCTTGGGAGGCTGAGGCAGGAGAATCACTTGAACTCAGGAGGCGGAGGCTGCAGTGAGCTGAGATTGTGCCATTGTACGATCTTGCCTAGGTAAAAAGAGCAAAACTCTGTCTCAAATGAAAAAAAAAAGTGTTGAGTGTGGATGTGAAGTATTCTTACCACAAAAAATGATATCCATATGAGATAATACATATGATAATTACCTATATTCAGCCATTCCACAATATAACACTAGTATCAAAACATCATGTTGTATACCATAAATACATAAAATTTTTACTTGTCAAATAAAATGAAATAAGTCAATCACTTGGGAAAGAAAGGATAACAGGACAAAAGGACAGGATGTCTTAAAATTTTTCTTGAAAATTGAATGAGGTAAGAAATAAGGAAAGAGTAAGAATTTTGGGGAAGTTTCCTCATAATCCAGCTCTTCTCCGTTTTCACCTTCACAGTATATGGCACTGCTCCTTACTCAGTTGCTTAAGTCAAACATTTTAGAGCGATCTTTGATTCTTCTCTTTCTCTTTTCCTCAATATTTAGTCCCTCAGCAAGTCGTGTCACTTCTGTCTTCAACATATATTTAACCACATCTTTACTCTCCATCACTACCATCCTAATCTAAGCCATAATCATGTGTCACCCAAAAAATGGCAATAGCCATTAACAACTGTAAATAGTCTTAACAGTTTGTGTCTCTACTTCCACTCTTGTCTCTTCCCCGTCACCACCACCAACAGTCAATTCTCTAGCCATCATAAATCAGATTAAAGTATAAGTCAGACTCTATCCTTGCCTTTTTAAAATCTTCCAATGGCCAGGATAAAAATCTAACTTTATCATGAGATTGGTTGACAAAGTAACCATTTAATTTCAAAGACCACATGGCTACCCTTCAAAGACTCACAGTAAAAGATATATGTAATAACTGCAATGGGTAAAAACATTTTTTTGTGCTTAAATCTAACTTGTCCTGATTTATTTACAATCCAAATAAAACCTCAACACTTTTGTTCATCAGTCTTTACAAGTCACTCAAGCAAGCAACAACAGTGAGTAATTTAGAGATAAACTGATAAAACACAGAACAAAAAATAATAATTGTTCTTCAAAATACCTTGCTAAGATTACTTTGGTTGATTTTGTAAGATATAAGTTTATAAAGTTAACATGAAACCTTTCCTCAGAAGTTTTCACACTACCGTTTTTCATATATATATATATATATATATATATATATATATATATACACACACTAATTCTGTTGGTGAAAATTCACAAAAAACCTGACTGAAATATGCTTATATCACAATATATCAGAAATATTTGTTTAATTGATTTTAAGATTATAGACCCATGTTTAAAACAACGGCCTGAATAAGGTCTGTAGTTCAGTTAATATGTATCAATACCAACTTGCCAGGTTTGCTAATGTTCTATAGTTATATAAGATGATGTCATCAGGAGACACTGAGTGAAGGGTATATTTAAATTCTACCATTTTTGCAACTTATTTTGAGTCTGAAGCTATTTTTAACATTTTTAAAAAGGTTTAAAAAGAAGAATATCTGTAAAATGAATATACTATGTTAATTGCACATCATTCATATAAACTCATTAAATTACTCCTCCTCAGGACTAATATTAAGAAATTTTGTTTACAATATTGGTAATACGTAGAACACAAGCAATGGAATCAGACACACCAGGGTAAAAAATCCAGCCTCAGGAATTTCTAGCTTTATGAACTTGGAACATCTACTTCTCCAGCCTCAGTTTTCATATCCATAAAATGCAGATAATAATACCTAACTTACAGCATTGAAAGATTTAAATGAGATAGTATATGTAAAATGCTTACTAGAAGCCTGACATATAACAAGCGTACATGATAAGAACCAAATAAATGGTAGCTAGTTAATGACTATGGATAGTTTTAATTAATAAAATTGAGTTCCTTTCAAAATAGCCTGTAGCTCAGACTCTGAATGAGGTTTTTAACACATTCTTATAAGAAAAATCCATTCGTATGGTTCCTGCCAAATTCCAGCTTGCTAA
Source organism: Plecturocebus donacophilus (assembly GCA_004027715.1). Lineage (NCBI taxonomy): Eukaryota > Metazoa > Chordata > Mammalia > Primates > Pitheciidae > Plecturocebus > Plecturocebus donacophilus. The sequence goes on from PVKP010010219.1 coordinate 60,945, forward strand.
CCTTTTAATTATAATTAAAGTTTCTTATTGATCCTTGTTAGAAATGCTTACTTCACAAATCCTTTTGAGTATCAGAAAAGCACTTTAAATTCTACATGACCAAATCTGAATTCACAATCTTTTCCCCAAACCTAGGCCTAGTCTAGTGAATGACACCACTATCCAGCTACACAAACCAGAAACTAAGAGTGCATTTTAAACTCAACGTGTCTTATAGATTTTATCTCTTCCCTCTAAATCTGCCCACTTCTTCATTGCTCCTGCAGCCTCTGATTATAAGTTACACTGTCCCTTGCTGGATGTCCCTGGATCTACTTCAGACCTCTCCTTCTGTCTACATTCTGCCTATAATATTTTTATATGTACAAGCATAATAATAAGTGCTACATCCTATTCATACTACCCCCTTAAAAGCCTACAACAGTTTCACAATGCTGTTAGGGTAAAAACTAAAATTCTTGATATTGCCAATATATGTGGCCCTGACACTTTACAATTCCTTGGAACCCTGTCATAGTCAAACCTATTCTTCACATCAACCATCATGGTATTCTTTCAGACCCTCATATTCTCCATTCTCCCTCCCACCACACGATCAGCTCTCCACACTCTGCTTCTCAATCACCTGTGCTGACTCCTCTACCAATATCTAAAAGGTTACAGTGGCCTCAATCTCAATCCCATGCTCCAAATATCTCTTCTGTCTTCTTCAATAATGACATCACTCACTTCCAAGGTGACTACTTCCAAGCACTAAATTTTCTTCTTGATATCAATTCTTGGCTGATGTGCATCCAATTTTCTTCTTGATATCTACTCTTGGTGTCTCCAACTCCACATGCCCCTGCGGCCTTTCATCCTGACAAACCTATTCCCCTCTCAGTCTTCTCATCTCAGTGCATGCTGCCACCGTTCACCAGTGTGCTCCATCAAAACACCTGCAACACTCTTTCCTCGCCTCGACATGCAGTCATCAGCATGATCAGCTGTTCACAGAGTCCCAGCTACATGATTTCTGGCCTCCTAACTGATACCTCAGCTCTACTCTTATTTCTATAATCTATCATCTACACAGCCAGAGAAGTTTATTAAACAAAAATCGGGTTCCACCATCCTCCTGCATAAAACCCTTCAGTGATTTCCCCTTTGACCTCTTGTACCTGAACAAGGTCCTATATGACTTGGCACTTGCCATAGCAGATGATGCTGCCCTCTGTTCACTCTGCCCCAACTATAGTGACCTCCTTCCTGATTCCCCCCAACCCCCACCCCAGGGGTGGCTTCCTCCCATCCTTCAGGTCTCAGCTCAAATTTCTCTTCCCCAAATAGACTTTCCCTGTCTGTTCAATCTAAAATTGTACCTTTCACATTTTCTGCCCCAGCGAGTTTTGATCATACTACCCTATTGACTTCCTTACCAGCATATTTTATAATCAGCAACCATGTCATTTATATTTCTGTATTTGTTTGGGTATTGTCTTTCTCTCTACTAAGATCTGAGCTCCCAGAGGGCAGCAATCTCTTCTAATTTGCAATACCTTCTGTACGTCTAGTGCTTACAGTCCAACCTGGCACATAGTAAATATTCCTCAGATATTTGAATGCTGTTTGCTCTGGGTACAACACTGTTTCCACAGATATCTCACTTTGCTTAATTAATGCCCATTCTTCTTTCAGTTGCCACCTCTGAAACTGTGCTTCAGAGAAGCCTTCTCTAACTTCCCTAAATGCCTGAAGTTGACATATTCATATTTTCAGAATCCTACATAACCCACCCCTTCACAGAGTTTATCATATATGTAATATTACATTTACTATTTGATTAATGTCTGAGTTTTTACTTAATATTAAATCTCCAGATCATAGGTCAATGTTTGACAAACACAAACATTTGTGAAAATCATGTCAAATAATTTTTTTTTTTGAGATGGAGTCTCACTCTTGTCACCCAGGCTGGAGTGCAGTGGAGTGCTCTTGGCTCAATGCACTCTCTGTCTCCCAGGTTCAAGCGATTCTCCTGCCTCAGACTCCCAAGTAGCTGGAATTACAGATGCCCACCACCATGCCTGGCTAATTTTTGTATTTTTAGTAGAGACAGGGTTTCACCATGTTGGCCGGACTGGTCTCAAACTTCTGACCTCAGGTGATCCACCCACCTGGGCCTCCCAAAGTGCTGGGATTACAGGTGTGAGCCACCAAACCCAGCCCAAATAAATAATTTTAAATAACTATGAACATAATACCTACTCTACAAAGAAATTCTGTACATAGAGAAAAGCACACCAAAACATACCTATCAAGATATAAGACAGCTACCTATCATCTCCCCAGCAGGGATCTCTGCTGTGTTGTATGTCCTTCCAGACATTTCCCTATTACATATAATGCATACATATTTTTATTTAGTTATCTATAAAACTAGGCCTATATGTAATAATAATTCCTATATGAGTGTGAACCTCTGCTCTCTTTTGTCAACTTGGAATTTATTATTTTTCATCTTCGCTAATTTAACTTTTAAAAATGATATTCCATTACTGTTTTAATTAGTATTTAATTCTAGTAAAGAAAAACATTTTTTTCCATATGTTTAGTAGCCAAATGTATGTCTTCTTTTGTGGCTCACATATTCAAACCTTTTCAAATATGTTTCTGGTATATTCATATTTTTATTTTTATTCTTGACATATAAACGTTCTTCACATATAAAAAATATTAGTCCTTCATCTCTGCCATTGTATGTTGCAAACATTTTCTGGTTGATCATATGTCATTACATTTTGTAATTGACATGCAGAAATACTGAACTTGTTATATTGTCAAATCTATTATTTCTTGCTATGGCCATTGTTCTGCTTGTTAAAATCACAGAAGTCTTTACTAGTTTAAATTACATATTCACTTAAATTTTCTTCAAATTTTGTTTTTTAATTTAGAGTAAAACATAATTGTTTTAATATGTAATTAATATATCAATAATATAATAAACACTTATAATTTGGAATAAAACATAAAGTGATAATCTAATTTTATATTTTTCCAAAGCAGGTAGTAATTATTCCAGCCTGTCTTCAACTAAATTCAAATGCTAATTTATTCCAATTCTAAAAACAATAAATGATGTATTTATTTCTTGGTATTCTTTTTAGTTTTGGTACCAACAACAGATTACTCAAATTAGAGGCATACATTAAAAAAAAAAAAAAAAAAAAACTAATGTTTGGCCATTTTCAAGTGTTCATTGTTCCAAAGAATTTAATGAGTCAGATTCTAATGGATATATTTGATTTGTGATTCAAGTTGTATTAGATTTGATGTCTTTAATATAGTAAACCATCAAATTTTTGTTATGCATTACCATTTATTCTAAACTCCTTTTGTGCCTCTGAATAGTGTTTTATACTTTTGTTTTTATAGGTTCTGTAATTTTTCTAAAGTTTACTTCTAGATATTTTCAGTTGAAATTTTAAACAAGATTTTACATTATAATTTCAAATTTTAATATTTGTATATTAAAAAGCTGTTGACGTGCATTTATTGAAGGCAACTGATAGTTTTTCAAATAATTCTCTAGTCTTATAGGACAAAATGTAAATTATATAAACCACATAAAAAGACAGTTTGGATTATTTTCAACAATTAGATCTAATATATTTTTCTTGCCTGAATACATTGGCTAAAACTTTAATAATAATATTTAATGATTGTTGTAATAAACAATAATTATTTAATATCAATTTTTTTCATAAAATACGAAGCTGTTTGAGAGGAATCCTTTAGTGTTTATTTTGTATTATTATTTAAAGCAGTGCTTCTCAACTAATGATTATACCATCAAAATAAACATCATTAATTTAAAAGAAGTATCCTTGTAGTCTTTATTTACTCTTTATTCCAAGAATGTTTGCTGAATTTTATTAAATATATTTCCATTTTGTGCCAAAGTGGTTTGCTAAATTTTATTAAATATATTTCCATTTTGTGCCAAATTGGTCAAGTTCTTAATCTTTACATCCAGTATTAAGGTAAATTATATTAATGGATTATTTTATATTAAATTATCCTGGTTTACCTGAATGAATCACATTCAAACACAGCTTGTTTGTTAAACCACAAATAAAAAAGTAACAAAGCACAAAATCATAGCACGTGATTTTGTGCTTTGTTGCTGTTTTATTTGTGATTTTCATATTGTATTTAGAAGTTGTCTCAGTTTTCTTTTCTTGAGTTATTTTTAGTAGCTATAAACAAGTGCAAAGATTATTTTATACCTGTTCCCTTAAATTAACTAGGAACAGATTATACAACACAGGAATTACTTGATATTCAACTAATTGGAAGAACATGGTATAAATTTATGTGAGTCAAATGTATTTCTGGAGATAAATCTTTGACAAGTTTATAACTTTCACTATTCCTTGTTCTTTCTGTTTTATTCTTCTCTAGCCAATTATGATAATTATAAATTACCATTAAAAAATCCTTTTGATAAAGTATTTTTCTCAAAAATGTTAAAGTTACATTATATAGATTTACATTTTTTACGTTATAACTTTAACCTATTCTGCACTTACATTTGAA